>JAWMAG010000008.1:16962500-17007500 GCA_037013455.1 Ceratitis rosa | reverse complement strand
ACGATCTATACTGATCCATATTCTCTGAACTATATATAACCTATGATATATACTGATTCATATTCTATGATCTATATATAGGCTATGATCTATAATAATCCACTCTCTATGATCCATATATAAATTTTATATTATTTTAATATTTTTTATACTTTTTACGAATAGGGTGTCCTTTCAAAATATAATTCTGCCGCTAAACATGTACATGTCATAACGATGATGGGTAAGCACACATACCAAAAAATAGAAAAAAAGAAATGAATAAATAAATTCCCTACTCTACTTAAAATTATTAAGCAATTAATATTTTTTATACATTTTTCTTTGTACGAGTATATGGTATACAATAAATAGAGCACAAAAATGGTCTTATCAATTTCACATGTGTAAATATAAACGCGTATGTGGAAATGTGTGAGTTGGCGCCGAAAGTTTGGCTGGCAGTGTACAGAAAGGAATAAAGAAAACGGAAGGAAAAAATAAAAAAAATAAAAACGGGTGTGTACAGAAAAACGCGATGTAAAGGATGAGAAAAAAAAAACAGAGGGGTAAATGAAAGAGATGATAAAAAGTTGAAATTGCGGTAATTCATTTACAGGAAAAAGGATATTGTTGACATATGAAGACAATGATGACAGGAACACACAATATAAATAAAAAAAGAGAAGAAAGAGGGAGCAAAATTTGTTATTAAAGTTGAAAAAATTCATGTATGAAATGCCTAGCACCAAATATTTTGCCAAGGATATTTTCGAAGAATAAAAGCTTTTTCATTAATTTTTTAGGAAAAAAAATTAAAAGCTTTATGATAAAATTTCTAGTTAATTTTTTTTTGTTTGGTACCCGAAAAAAGGTTCCAAATAAATACTGTTAGCCAACTGTATTTTTAGAATTTTCATTTATCTTGAAATTCAGCAGACATGCCATTGATATGCCAAACCAACAGTCAAACAATATGCAAGAGCATTCAAAAAAGAAAGAATAGAAAATAAAAATAAAATTAAAAAATAACAGAAAACCAATGCCAAGCAAACGCCTGCAAGTACGAAATTTAAAAAAATGCAATAGGGAAAAATAACTATCCTTGATTTGCTTAATTGACAAGTGAGTGGAATGAAGTGAAAAGCCATCAGCAGCGAATCAGCGTTGAAACAGTGAGCAAGAAAAAAAAAACAAAGTGAAAAATGAGAAATCAACTGAGCAAGAGTACATATGTATGTAAATATATGCAAATACAAGGTAAATTGCACCGTCAAATCGAGCGTAAGAGCAAAGCAACTATGTGGAAAGGGTGTGCATGGCGTATGAGTGATGTGACCGCCAACTAAATAATGCAAATTTCTCTTAAAACTACATACATATCTATACGTGGCTGTGTAAAGTTGTATGACTAAGTATGTAAGAAGCATATACTTCGAGTTTATAGCTGCACTTACTTAATGGTTAATACTCGCAAGTGGATTGCTTTGTTGAGTGGAACATATGTGCAAAAAGTCGAGCGCTTAGCGTTAAAACGCGTTAAGTAACTCAACAACAACAAAAAGAGCAACTGCAACCAGTGCTGGGTACTATTTTCATTCATCCACTGCTTACATGCATTTGTGGTAATTGTGTGCAAGTGTGCTAGTGTGCGTTTTTAATTCAGTTATGTTTGGTATTTTAATTTGATTGCGGATTAAATGGCTCTCTTTGTGTGTAAAATTCAATTAAATCTCTTGTTGTTTCACCCAAAATTGCAGCTACGAATGTATGAATGGGAAACCAAGCATAGAAGGAAAGTGAAGGAAAATTTGTGGTAATTTTTCAGAGTCGATAATTCTCTTTATGATGTTCAAATTATAAATTTTTTCTATCAAACTCAAACAGGTTGCTTTTCTCAAATAACCAATAAATCGATAACTTATATCGATAAATTTGATCGATTAATCGTACTTCATGTCGATAAAAATTTATCATGTTATCGATAAAAAATACTAAACAAAGGTATAATTTCAAATATTTTACATAAGCAGTCTAATAAATGTGTGCTTTTGAAAAAATTATCGATAACTTTTAAAAAAGTTTTGTTTGCGGCTACAATTCTATACTTCATATCGATAACAAATAAAAAAATCGACATTTATTTCTTGTGTGGATTTGCTAGCGACTTTAAATCACTACCAATTGATTTTTTTTTGATACTGTCTAAACATAGAATGCAGTAATGGCAGTAATCGACATTTATCGCTACTTTACTTCGGGCTATGATAACTTTGAATTGATTATAAGCAGGCATAAAGTTTAAGAAATTATTTACTTCGAGTATGGCTACCAAGAGTGAGTTACTTAAAAGTTACTAGTAGTTCCTAAAATTTTTTTTCGATAATTTATCTATATTAACAAAAATTTTGTTTTATAATATAAGATTTTTATTCGCGTATAGATTCTGAGTGCGCTTTTATAAATATTACTGAGCGTATCGAGTAGCTCTTCATAAATTTTTATCGATAAATTGACGATAACTTTTTTATTTTTTAAAATCAAGAAGTATTTTTCATTTGTTCTGAATATAAATATCGATAAAAACTTAAAAGTGATCATGAAGTCGCTTTCAAAAATTTTTATCGATTAATTATAGATAATATCTTTTTACTTTTTGACATTAGTTTGCCTTACTAAAGTGCTAAAAAAAATTTTGCGTGTGTTTTAAATTTGACACTGACAAATATGCATATCGATACTTAATTAAAAAAATTTTAAATAAAAAATTAATAAGATGTTCTTGACTTGTTCTGCGAAGCACGTTCGACTAAATAATAAATATCGAGTTTCTTTGAAATGTTTTTATCGATAAAATATCGATAAGTACTTTAAGCAGATATTTGTTTTACCCGACCGCTAGAATAAAAGTTTAGGGAAATTTATCATTATGACTGACTGCGTGGAATAGCCTTCTACATTATAAATTATAGACAAAATTTTTAATTTTTATTTATGAAAAAAATTTTTGAATTTTTTCTGAGTATTTATTTATTACAGCTTAAGACTTTCACCATTTGTTATCGATAAAATATTAATATTTTTTAGTAGACATTTCTTTAACTTCTGCTGAGTGCATTTCACTATATAACGTGTATCGCTTTATTTTCTGATATTTTATCGATAAAATTTTTCTATTTCAAGAATAAAAAAAATATTTTGGATTTATTTTGAAAATGTGTCAATTACGAATCTTTGACATTTTTTCAACATTTGTTATCGATGAAATATTGATATTTTTAAGCAAACATTTCTTTAACCTCTGCTGAGTGCATTTTATTATATTTTATCGATGAAATTTTTCTAGTTCAAGAATGAAAAAATATTTTTTTTTTTTTTTTTTGAAAATGTATCAATTACGACCTAACACAAATCTTTGACATTTTTTTAAAATCTGTTATCGATAAATTATCGATATTATTTTATTTGTTATCGGTATGCTAAAATAAATGCTGAGTGCATTTTATTATTATTACTGAGCCTTTCGAGTAACTTTTCATATACTTTTATCTATAAATTATACTTAACAACTCTTATTATTAAAAAAGGAATTTTAAAATTTTTTTTCGAAAATTTAGCAAGTACGTCTCGAACAAAAAATGTATGACATTAACACTTTAAATATTTGTATCGATACATTAACGACATCATTTTTTTATTCTTAGCACTAGTTTGCTTTAGCCGAGTATTAAGGAAATTTTTCATAATTATTACAGCGAGTAACGAGATTATTAATCGATGCAATTTAATTTATTTTCTCTAACATTACTGACTAACGTAGTCCGTTAGTGCTAATACTAGGCGATGATTTTCTTTAATTTATCTTAAATGATTATTTTCGATTATTATGAGTACTTGATTAATCGACTTCTTAAAACATAATAATTCAGCGAAAATTTATTGTCAACATTGGGCATTTAGGCCATGAATTAATTCTACATAAAAATGGTTACATTTAACTAACCAAAAGTGCCTGATATTACAATTAGAATCTTCATGTAAATTAACTTAAATCCTGCAGTGAGCTACAAATATTACAAGAATATTTTAAAATTTAACTCATTTGCATTAAAGGTCATTTTTATCTATAGCAGCAGTAGCAGGTGCAACTTTTTGCGAAACTTAAAAAAAAAAATCCGTAATCAGTGATAAAAAAAGAATTCTATATATATTTTTATCTCGCATAAATTATGAGCGACTCAGCTGCAGCCGGATGCATAAGCGTTTTACAGGAATTTCAAATATACACATATATATATAATCATATACATAGTATATACAGATGCATATATTTATATAAATAGCAAATTAAAATACGTTTTCGCACTGCGCTACGCCCCTACAACCTCTTACCATGCTCAGTCAGCACAGTCTGCGTTGTTGGCATGTGTCTATCTATCAATCTCCTGCCATTATTTGCCATATTCCGCCTTTTATGTTTCACTATATTTTAGTGCATTGGAATTTTTCTGATGTGCAAATTACTCTCACTTCCAGAAATTGCTGAAATATATCTACTAACTTATATACATACATATTTATTCATTCATGTATTTATTGTATATCTGCAATGGATTTAAGGAAAATCTCTTCGTTATCGTCAGTTTACAATGCTTTTATCGTTAAGAATTCTTTTTTCTTTTGCGTATTTTGCACTCAATGCATTTTCCTCTGTCTGTTGTTTATTCGAATAAAATGTGTAAGCGCATGGAAAATGTTTATATACATACATATATATAAATATATACATATGATGATGTAAGTTTGCTTAGTAAATAATTTGAAATGGTAAATGAAAATCGCTGCCTCAGTTGTTTATATGAGATTAGTGCGTTTAATGCCAAAGTCTTGAAGGTTTTTCCTGATGCGTGCGTCCTTTGTGTGTATTGCATAGAAGATAAAAGAGAAATCGAAATATTCATAAAGGTCACTCAAGGCCAAGTAACTTGAAAATTCCACATTTTATTGCCAAGGTTTATAGCCGCTGGCATGAATGACTCACAACTTCTATCATTTGCAAGGGGGGCTCACCGCTTTCAGTGCCTCACTCTGGTAGGCATGATCCCAAAAGGCACGATTTTCTAACTTATAAGATGGACCAATGATTTCCACTGCCCACAGAAGACACCAAACAGGAATAATCCAGTTACGTTTTAGTCAAAGATGGATGAAAGGTGTGACGCAAAGTGTAAATAGCTAATAACAATCAAGTAAGAAATTAACAAATTATCACGGAAAAGTATCATAAACATCATACTGGTATCACACGGATGTATAGGATATTGAATAAACGGACGACCTCGGTAGGAATTAGATCTTTGCAACGCCTTTAAATACTGTCTTAAGTGGTGGTTCTAAGAGGACCACTAAAAGTGGTGGTGAAATTTAATCTAGCGTTTTGATGCTCACATAATAATTATAATAACTCTCCTTATCACATCATCATATCACATCATTATCGCATCGATATGACATAATATCATATCAACACATCACATCATGCCTACACTTCAACACATCGACGTAACAGCAAAATGCATACATCATACAGCAGTAACCCTGCAGGGAGTACCATAGATACACTAGTGTGCAAAAACTCTAGTTAAATACTAGTATTTTGAAGATGAAATCATACCAGTTGGGTATTTATAAAACCGTATACCAGTACGGGATGAAATAATAATTTCCACCACCGTTTGTTTTTGTTATGTCGGCATACCAGGGATGAATTTCATTCTCTGTTAACGATAGCCAAGTGGTTAGAAGTCGATTCTCTCAACAAGCAAACTTATTTTTATTCACTTTTTTTATTTGGTGAGGTAAAAATTCAACACGCCTAAATGAACTGGTATACAACTAGTATGAAGCTGATGAATAGTCGGAAAATTGTCAGCTTTTAGGTTGTATTGTAGTTAGATAGTTGCTTACATGCGAAATAGAAGGAGCGTGCAAAAAATTCAGCCATAATCCAGAGTTCAGAGTTCATAAAGCGCCGGAGCACTCCCTCCGAGATGCAAACTAAGAATCAACATGAATTTGTAAATGAAAGAAGCAATATTAACATTTTGTTTCAAAATGTGTATTTTTGATATTATTTTCCATGACTAAACTCTGCGTGATATTTTTGATATTTGCACTTTGTAGCCGCTGAAGAGATTTTTGGCTGACATCCTGCTGCAATTTTTGGTATGCAATTTGATGTTCTTCCAACAAATGGAGAGAGCTAAAGTTTATTCTAAGCCACTTCCGAACGCGCTTTTATTTCATTTCATAAACGCGCTCGAAGGGCTTGATGTTCCTGTCTATAATTTTGAATGTTAGTCGAACCACGACTCGAGCCCTGGCCCTCAGAATGGCGGGCACGCAATGCCACTCTCACTGTCACTCGGCTATTGCAGCCTCTATATAACTTAATGGAATGTGAGACCAAACTGCTTGAAAACTAGCATTACATTGCTTTGGGTTTCACATTGTTCTGCAATCCCCCAAGCCTTGGAGGTTGGGGTAAAATGGTGAACACGTTGAATATGTTAAATTTTACGATGACATCCGTTTTTTTCTCTGGCAGGATATACTGACGAATCGTCTTGTTGAAAGATCCAGTTATTGGGCGCGAATAATTCCAAAATTTTAGGAAAATAAGAGTCCCAAAGAATTTAGTAACTGCTGACAGACGTTTGAGGGTGAGATGGAATGATTTAATGATATTCAAGATCGCCCAGATCATGCCTTAAAGTAAATTTTTTGCTCATGTGGTGTGCTGGATGATTGTTCGTTTAATGACCGGACATAATTACCTGGAATTAAAAGCGAGACGAATAGGCACCAATAACGATGACACATGCAGAAAGTGTAGGTATTAAGGTATTAGTCAGACACTGGGACATCTACTCTGTTTTAGTACGGCTTTAGCTGAACTTTTTTCAGATATCTCGAAAGTTTGCAGTTCAAAGAATTAGACGAAGTATCAAAAATAAATATCAAGGCTTTCTTAAACTTCGCAAAAAGCATTGCCATCCTACATAAATGACGACTACTTCAGCTCGAACTAAACTGAACCTATATCTGGCATTACAAAGGACCAGCAGGTCTATGTAGGTATAATGTGTCAGCCAGACAGGATAACCTAACCTAACCTAACCTAACCTAATGAAGCTCCAAGCCATGTAAATTCTTGCGAGCTCGAGGCGTCAATGTTTCTTACACAAATCCAAATGTGTTTCTTTTTTAATTTTTTCAATACATTTTAGGTTTGGAGCTTTCCATATAGTTTTCAGCCTCTAATCAAGTGAACTGCAGTGCATTTGTATGTAGTGTGTGCATACTGGCGGCCGTAATAGCTGAGAAATTGGCATTGAGTACTGCCATTCTGAAGACCAGAGTTCGAGTCTTGGTTCGACCAACATCTCAAATAAAAGAAAGTTAATTTTTCTAATTGCATCGCTCCTCGGCAGAGAAAGCCAAGTGAACCCTTGGCTGTTCGGAGGCAACTTAGAATAATTGTAGGTGCCTCCATTCGTTAGAAAAACAGCAAGACGCACACCTCTAATTAGAGGAAGAGTGTGTCCGAAACTCGCTTCAGCGATTATAAAGCGCCAAAAAAAAATTATTTATACTCTTAAGCACATAAATCTTATTTACGACATAACTGTTAGTGCGCGTATGCTATGAAGACTAACAACTTACAAAATCGAGCGGAAATTAAACAAACGCAAGAACATAGTTAAGCGTTGGCTGCCAGCGAAATTAATTGATGAAGACTGTAGAAAAGAAATATTTGCCAGAGCGGTAAACAAGAGAAAGTGAAAGGTAGAGTGCAGCGAAAATGCAAGCAACGAAGGCTTGGCTTCTTTAACCCACACACACATGTAATAATATACACCAATATGTATGTGCCTATATCGCTCTTGTTCCATTGAACATGCAATCAGGTAAACTACAACTTAACTACTTAAATACATGCATGATTTGATTAACGGCTTATGAAGTGTATGTATATTTGTGAACATATGTGTGTACTTTTTCTTAATTGTTCATATTTTTATTGGCAAAAAAATTTTTTTTTTAATTTTTTGGTTTTAATTGGCCTTTGTTGCTTGCGCTAATTGAATTTCAGATATTTTTTTTAAATAGTGAAAATGTAAAATTAAAGTACAATATTACATATGTACGAGTATGTGCATCTCGTACACACGTAATAACATCAGTTGATGATGAAGTTAATTAGTGTTGTTGTGTGGAATGTAATAACTATATATTCATATGTGGTCGCTGCATTGGTTTCCACAGTTTAAGCAACCAAATCTGCTACTACTGAATTTTATACCACTTTCTGATAACAAAACTTTTTTCTAAGAAATAAATCAAATAAAAATATTAATTAAAAATTTAGAATTCAATTCAAACTATCAGAAAATTTTTAGAAACTTTTAAGGATAAAATTTGAAGTAAGTAAATTTATTGATTTTTCAAAATATGATAACTTTGTGTACATTTTTCCGATTTAAGTCAAATATGTTCGTAAACTTGTTGCCAACGAGATGCCAACTGCATTATACCACTCTCGTAGAAGGCTGCGTCTTTATTGGCAAAAAACTCGGAGAGCCAATTTTAACAGACCTCTCTTGAGGCCAACTCCTCATCATTAAGCACGTTCGCCATGGACAGGAAAATATGGTAATCAGTTGATGCCAGGTCCGGACTATAAGGTGGGTGCATTAGGACCTCCCATCCGAACTCCTGGAGCTTCTGGCGCGCCACCAAAGACGTGTGTGGCCTGGCGTTGTCTTGATGGGACACAATTCGGCCTCTGTTGATCAAAGAGGGACTCTTCTGGATGAGTGCTGCCTTCCAGCGGTCCAGTTGTTGGCAGTAGAGGACCAAATTGAGCAGCTCGTAGCAGATGATTCCTTGCCAATCCCACCAAACACACAGCAAAACCTTCCAGGCCGTCAGTCTTGGCTTGGCCACCGTTTCCGCCGGCTCACCGCGTTTCGACCACGACCGATTTCGCTTGACGCTGTCGTAAGTATATCATCGCCAGTCACCAAACGCTTCAGAAATGGGTCGATTTTGTTGCGATTCAGCAGCGAATCGCAGATGGAAATTCGGTCGTGTGGCACCCAAACATCGAGCTTCTTTTTAAATCCAAGGTTATGCAAATGGCTCCAAACGGTTTTCTGGCTTATCTTTAGTTCCTGAGCAATTAAATAAGTGCTCACGAGAGGGTCTGTTTCCACTATTTCTATGATTTTATTGCAGTTTTCGACGCGTGGTGCATTTTGACATCGAAATTACCGGAACAGAACCTAGCAAATCACTTTTCTGCTACACGTTCGTTTACAGTATCGGGACCATTAACTAAATTTATTTTTTCAGCCCCTTTGGCTGCTTTTTCGCATTGATCGAAGAAAAATTGTAAAATATAGCGAATTTTCTCTTTGCTGGTGTCCATCTTTGACGAGCGCTCACAGCGTACTGTGTCAATCAATCGAAAAACTGTCAAATACAAACTTTCAGCGCGAATAAACACGTTTTCAGCGATGTATAGTATGACATGATGCGACACGTAACACTAGTACTATGGACAATAACGCCATCTCTTAGATAAAAACCGAACGAACTTTTTACTTGACCTAATATAACAGACATTTGTACCAACATAACAGAAAAAAAACTCTAAAATTGAACATATTTAACTCAAGAAATTTGAAAATAATGGATATTTTCTGATCACACCTCGGCCATTGAATTTTCACGCCAGTTTTTTGGAAATGGGAATGGTCGAGATATCAAAAGGAGAGTATTCTCAAATATTCATCATCTCTGGCTTACTAATTGAGCGATCTATCTTCGCTGTAACAAACTGAGCTGTTACCATCTCAACCATACTACTCAGTACAGAAGTGGATGCGTCACATATTAGTTAATACAGCCCGTTGTGGAAGCAGATAAAGGAGTCAATTATCACACAGAATTTTTGAATTTTTGGATTTAGCTGGGGGTACCAGCGCTCATATTAAAATTTAAAATTGATGTATCCATTGTTTGCCTAGCCGATGGTAGAACCAAAACTGTTGTATACCCACAAGTATTCAATAAATCAAATTATGAAGAAAAAATATCCATGTTTTATTCTTTATACACTCAGTGAGTATGTAGCGAAACCTTAAAGGATATAGCCTCAAAGCAATACACTAACCCTGCAGTGAACTGAAGCCAGCGAACACTCACATTGGCGAACATACGTCGATTGGGTGCTTGAACAAAAGGCAGTGAAAGCTGATTTTTGGAACAAAAGAGCCGCAATTCTCACACGGGGAGCTCGTAAATATGCACAGTAGTTGCATTTCGGACTTCAAGAATCCTCAAATAAATGCAGAGACTGTTACTGACTATCGATTCGGAGCGTTATGGTCGTATAAAAACCACCATTTTTTGGCCTACAATTGAAGAACATGACTTGGAATATATGTGGTTTTAACAAGATGGTGTCACATGCCACACAATACTAGCGCTTATGGCTGTATTGTGTAAGGAATTTCCGGGCCACGTAATCTCTCGTCATGGCGATGTCAATTAGCCACCGAGATCGTGCGATTTGACACCGTTGGGCTTTCCTTTTTGATGGGGCTACGCGAAAGACTGTGTTTATGCGCATAAACTTTTAACTTTTCAGTACTGGACAAACAACACTCTCCTAGTTATGGCTGAGATACCGTTCAATATGTGCTAAAAAGTGGACGAAAATTACTTCGAGGTTTGTAAAAACACGCGTGGCGGTCATTTGAATGTTGTGGTGTCTCACATATTAAGTGTAGTAAAAAGAAGTCCATTATTTTTCCAATGGACGGCGTTATTTATCTGGATCTCGTGTTGTATAAGTCCGATCGGATTTCAGTAAATGGCGCTAGACAGATGACATTTTGTACTAAAAAAGTGTTGCGGACAGTTTTGTGATTTGTTGATTCAGTTTAGGTTGAGCGCGCGTGAAAGAAGGATACTAGCAACAAAAAAAAAAAAAAAAAAAAAATACGCCATATTTTACAGTTTTTCTTCCATAAAGGTGAAATTTTTAATAGTTTTATGGGGCTGATACTGTTCCAGTCGATCATGCAACATTTCATTCCGGTAAATTGATGCAAAAGATACTTCACGGAGTGGAAGGCCAATTGTTGAAAATGTCGATAAAATCATGGACATTGTCGAGTGCACAAAAAACCCTTTGAAACCATTTGAAAAAGGCTGGATACAAAAAGTAAAAATTATAACCATCAATTTTATGCAAAAATAATGGATTTCTTTTTACTACACATAATATAATGCAAAAACTTTATAACATAAAAAAAATTATTTTAAAAGAATTTTATATATGTTTATATTGGAAACCGCTAAGTGGTTAACCCTATAAAACTAAACAGCTTAAAACTACACGTTGAGAAAATTTCCTATTTTATACATATGTATAAAAAGTATGTATGTATCCAAGTGTGTTATTAATAAATCATTAGTATGTCGCCTTATGTGTGTGTCTAGTTTTTTTTTTGTATATTCGTAATTTGCAAAGTTTGTCAAAGTTAAGTGACAGCTAATGACACTACGCCGTTGCTATGGCAAATAGAAATGTTATGTATAATATAACAACAACAACAGTAAGGAATTGTGCGTAAAATAAAAGGAAATAAATCGAAATTTTGCGTGAGACAGAAAACAAGTTTTTGCTCTACTTATGGTATGTATGTGAGTACGTGTGTATGGATGTAATAAGCATAATAAATTCAAATACTTTATATGAAGCCTACAAATATAGGTATTTACAAGTATAATGTTTGAGGAATATCTTCGTATATATGTACATATACAGTTGGTGTCAGCTGCAAATATTGGGTGTGAATTTTTGCCTTTTATTTGTTCATCAGGCTGAAAACATTTTGGCCTTGATTTTTTTACAACGAAAATATTTCTATGCTAACGCCTGGTAAAATGATTTATATTATACTTATGCATGTACATATGTAAGCGCATAAGACTATAGGCAGTGTGAAGCTATTTGTAGACATGAATGGTAAAGAGAAGCCAATTCTAGGAGTTCACGCTGTTCAAACTTCTTCATAGTTGGCCATTTGAGCATCTTTCCATCATCAACGATTGTGGATCCAGGCTTACCATCTCAAGGTGTGACACGCTCACTGCCATTCAAAAGGTTGAATAATTATTCTCCCGATAAATTCAGTATGCCCTGTAGTTCGGTCACTAGATTAGCTGCTTGGTTTTCACATGGGTGCTTCCCGGCTCTGAAATCTTCTGTTTGTCGTCGAAACTTTTCGTAGAACTTTCGAACATTACTACTCTCGGCCGTACTCTTAAGATCTTCATTTTAAGGTATTAAAATTTTTCTCTATTTTTTTATTTGTAATTGCTTTTTGATACCCACTTCAACACTCGGTATCCATCCCAAAATCGATACGTTGCCTGGTTTCTCTCCACTGTAACAGAATAATCCTCGTCGTACTAGTTCTTTTTTTTGACTTGCAGTGATGCGTAAAAGAATTAAAAGTTTTTTTTTTAATTTTTCATTGGATTTTGTTTTTCATGTGGTGGGTCCCAAACCCTCCGCACAACCGCATGAGATTCGCTTTCTCATTTTAGCTCGCCTCCAAACGGATGTTTTTTGGCTACCCAGGGGATAAGTGGTCTGAGACCGGAAGTCGTGAGCTGCTTGAAACGTATGCAAAAGAATCGTTTCTGGCCACTCCCAGGTGAATGGCATTCAAAAACTTTCCTCACTTGCGTGAACTTCTACATATGGCCCCATCCCCCAACATGTGTAAACTGACCTTAAGCAGCACTAAAAGCTCCGTCAGGATCTGGAAGGATCTCTCCGAGCCGTTCTGCTTTCTCCAGACTGGATAAGGAAACGAAGGATATGGGTCTGGTAGTGAATTAGGGCAAGACGAAAAATTTCCTGTCATCAAACAAACAGTCCTCGCATTCGCGACTCGGCTCCCACGTCTCTGTTGACAGTCATAAATTCGAGGTCGTAGACAATTTCGTCTATATTGGAATCAGCATCAACACCAACAACAATGTAAGCCTGGAAATCCAACGCATAATCACTCTTGCCAAAGGGTGCTACTTTGGACTGAGTAGGCAATTGAAAAGTAAAGTCTTCTCTCGGCGAACGAAACCAAGCTAATCATACCGGTCCTACTATATGGTGCGGAAGCATGTACAATGTCGACATCTGATGAGCCGGCTCTAGGAGTGTGCGAGAGAAAAGTTTTGCGAACGATTTATGGTCCTTTGCGCATTGGCAACGGCAAATACCTCAGATGATGGAACGATGAGCTGTACGAGTTATACGACGACATTGGCATAGTTCAGCGAATGAAGAGACAGCGGCTACGATTGCTATTCCGAATGGATGAAAGCACTCCAGCTTTGAAAGTGTTCGATGCAGTACTCGCTGGTGGAAGCAGAGGAAGAGGAAAACTCCACTCCGTTGGAAGGATCAGGTGGAGAGTGACACGGGTTCACTTGGTATTTCCAACTAGCGCCAGACAGGGGAAAGAAGAGAAGAATGGCGCGCTTATATTGATTGGGCTATAATCGCGAAAGCGGTTACAACGCCAGCAAATAAGAAGAAGAAGATGCATAAAAGAAGTATTTTGGTCTTCTCCGGACCATCGCACTCCTTGAATGGCGGTGCTGTCAGCCTTTAGTCTTACTTGGGCATAAAAAATCTGGACAGCGGCACTTTAAATCTTAGTCCTTAATACATTTGCAGCGGTCGTCATCATAAGCGGGGTATCTCATCCGAGGTTGTCGCCGGTCCCAGCGCGCTAGACGAAAATATTTCAATTTAGAACATATTTTTATAGCGAGTCACTCGCTATTTTTTTCGTCCTTTCACATTCCTACGCATGTTTTTGGGCGGCGATGATGTCAGGATATCAACCGCTGCGTAGTAACCTGTCGTCGTAGTCAACAAAGGTAAGGCCACATGGTAGGGGAGACAACTAACAGAGAATTGTAATGTGAATATCACTTGGTTCTCAATCCACATGTATGAAAAATGCAATGAAAAGGTGGACGAGCAGACTCAGGCTGGTGCCGTTAGCGAGACTGTTACCATCTTTGGAACCCTAAATCTAAAAATAACAAATCCTCTGAAGTTACTTTATTAGGCTTCCGTTCAAATTTTAGAATGATAGACTAAAATGGGGACGAGAAAGCGCAAGATAGCTGAGGACAGGTCAGACGAAACTCCACCACCAACGCAAACAGAAAATAGCCATATGATTCTCTTCAGGTTTGGGCGTAATTTACAGCCAATACAAATATTCAGTGAATGCCAAATTACATATGGAATGTTTGCACCGTCTTTAAAGACAATTTCTAAGTGGTTCCGAAGATTCTAGATCGGACATTTATCCGTAGAAAAAAAATCTCAACCTGATGACGTCACTGTAGCTCTGGTGACGAAGACCGACGATTGACACAAGAAATGATTGCTAATGAATTGGCCTTGGATGTCATGGCTGTATCGCTAATATTAAGTAAACATCTGGGATACTTAAATAAATCTGCTAGATGGGTATCACGAATTTTTAATGAGGCCCAACAAAGAGGTTCGAGGGCATTTTGCTCAATTCTTCCTAAACAAATTCGAAAATGGTCAGCCTAGCAATTTTAGTAAACTCGTTACTAATGACGAGTCTTGGTTCTATAAGTGCGATCGAGAAACCAAACAGCAGTACATGGTATGGATCCCAACACGAGCAAACCCACACGTAAAACCTAAGCAACAAAAATCGGCAGCAAAAGTAATGATGTCAGTTTACTTCACCCAATATAAAAGCGTAGCTGCTACTCCATTGGAAAAGGGTCAGACGGTAACTCCAAAAGGGGTACACCGAAAAGAGCTTACCAAAAGTTTTAAAAAATTTGTTGGAAAACAGGAAAAAAAGAAGATTTGCGGCGCTACTTTTTACATCACGACAACGCGCCATCCCACACTGCTGAAATAACGAGTAATTTTATTTCGACCTTTGCGAACGAAGAAATACGTCCAGCACCATATTCCCCGGATGAAGCGGTTATTTCCTAAAATAAAAACCAAAATTAAAAGAAAAAGCTTTTAATAGCAACGAGGAGATAATTAATCCGGTTAGTGCTGAACTTGATAAGTTTAAAAAGCAAGATTTTGAAGCCTTTTTTCAGAAGTGGATCTATAGGCCTAAGAAATGCATTGAAATCAATGGGGACTATGAAGAGAAGATAACAAAGGACAAAGATTACGAATAAATACAAAAATTATTTTTTTTTTGTGTTTTTCTGGTCAAGTTACAGTACTTTTGTTAATCACTTCGTATATGTGAATTTTTTTGATTTGAGATTTCGAATCAAAAATTTGTTAAAAAGGAATATAAGAGCATGAAATTTGGTATTCTGTACACATATGGTGAACTATAGATTGGTGTTGAAAATAATTGAAACCGGATATGATCCAGATATGAGGCTTTGGTCAAAACTCCGTCAAAAAAGCATCTAAGAGTATAAAATTTTATATTAA
Organism: Ceratitis rosa; assembly: GCA_037013455.1. Taxonomy (NCBI): domain Eukaryota; kingdom Metazoa; phylum Arthropoda; class Insecta; order Diptera; family Tephritidae; genus Ceratitis; species Ceratitis rosa. The sequence goes on along the minus strand of JAWMAG010000008.1, from coordinate 16,991,908 downwards.
ATTATTGTATATTCCTATCTACAAATAAACATTGTCACTGGAAATTATCAAAATCAGAGGACAATATCATATAGAACCCATACAAGCGATTTGTTCAGATATGAGAATTAATATTTACTCTTAAAGGGAAAGGCTGTAAACTTGATGTGGTTATGGAAGTTAAAAAGACTTCGTCATGAACGAATACAGTCCTTTTTTTGTGCTAATTGTGGTCGCCCCAGGGAATGTCAATGCCGACCTTCGTCTATTTTTGAGATACAATAATAACGCTCCAGTTGTTGGGAAAAACAAGAAGCATACCACAAATTGGAGGAGGAGCTCGGTCGAAAATTGCCAATTATATGTATTTATGCACTTGTACTATGGCAGTAGAATTATTACTTATGCGCCATGTCGTACCAAAATTAGATACAGCATAAAACAAAAATGTAAAAAAATGATTATAAAAAATTTATCAGTGCTTATGGCTTTGAAAATATTAATACATTTATTTTTAGCAAAAAAAAAAAAAAAAAAGCAGGAAAACAAAGCGTAGTTGTGTCCTTGCTTTTATCCGTTTCACTGCCCACTCACTGATTTAATCGCGTTGACAACTGAAATCGTCACATAATGTGCCGCTGCTTGTTATTATCACAGCCTTAAAGGAAGCTGTGCATAATAAAGTGAAATGAATGAATGAATTTGCACAAAAGAGGCGGAAGAAAATGACAGAGGTGCCCGCATATACATGTATGAGTACTATCTATTATGTACTTACATATATATTTATAGTAGGTAGAAACATAAATTATTTCCTTACCAGCCAACAACACCGCATCTACACCACCACGAAGCATGTATTGACAAGCGCAAGCATTTGGTAATAGAAGTTACACTCTACGGGGCGTATACGCAATCAAGTCTTATGTATTAGTACATACATATATATTGATATGCATATAAATCATTGAAGTATAATCGATGGGCAATAAAATCCTTTTCTTCTATTTTCTGCGTATTTTGCTTATTTCCAATGAAAATCTCATTAAAATTTTATAACTTAAGCATACCTAAGTGATGTAATGCATGTGTTATTGATGATGTCAAATGTATGTATGTATGTATGTATATATGTATGCATGTACTTTCAGACAGCAAACAGATTGAGATATATGCACATGTCTATACTTATTTGTGTATTTGTACTTATGCGGAAAGTTAAAATTGCTCAAATGGCGCCATCATTCATCATTTAAATCGGGTAAATAGGTGGTTCTTCTGATTTCTTACATGCCGATTTGTTATTGTTTTAATTTGCAATGCAATTACTTTCGATTGCGTGCTAGGAATGGGCTGTTTAGTGGCATTTCTCATGCTTAATTCGTAATTAAAGCGTAGTATAGCGTATGGATTAAGGTTGAGTAGTTCGAAAATATTAGAAATATTATTGCATTATTTCCAGTGAACATTTTGAAAAAAATAAAAAGGCCAAACCCTTTCAAAAATTATAAAATTACCCAAAAAAAAAAAAGAAAAAAAACACATACAAGAAAAAAGAGCTGTCTTCATATAAAGCCGATGTCGATAATTTCTTTAAGTTTCTTTATATAGACGTGTATAAAATACAAAATTTCATGCTTTTATATGCTTTTTTGACGGATTTTTGACTTAAAACCTCAATTTTGAACACATCGGTGTATGGGAGCTATACATAATAGGCCGCCGATTTCGATGATTTTCGGTGACAATGTTTTTTTTATATAGACGGGTATAAATTACAAAATTTCGTCTTCTTAGATGCTTTTTTGATAGATTTTTAACCCAAAACCTTATTTTTGAACACATCGGGGTATGGGAACTATCTGTTACAAGCCGCCGATTTCGATGATTTTCAGTGACAAGGCTTCTTTGTATAGAGGTGTGTAGAATACAAAATTTCATGCTCTTAGGTGCTTTTTTGACGGATTTTTGACCTAAAACCTCATTTTTGAACACACCGGCGTATGGGAGCGATATGTTATAGGCCGTCGATTTCGATGATTTTCGGTGACACGGTTTCTTTATTCATATGTGTGTGGAATGCAAAATTTCATGATCTTAGATGCTTTTTTGACGGATTTTTGACCTAAAACCTCATTTTTGAACACATCGGTGTATGGGAGCTATATGTTATAGGCCGCTGATTTCGATGAGTTTCAGTGACAAGGTTTCTTTGTTCATATGTGAGTAGAATTGAAAATTTCATGCTCTTAGGGGCTTTTTTGAAAGATTTTTGACCCAAAACCTCATTTTTGAACACATCGGTGTATGGGAGCTATATGTTATAGGCCGCCAATTTTGATGATTTTCAGTGTCAAGGTTTCTTTATTCATATGTGTGTGGAATGCAATATTTCATGATCTTAGAACCTTTTGAGAAGGAGTTGTGATCAAAAATCTCATATCTGAACACATCCGTGTAAGGGAGCTATGTGTTATATCGATGATTTTCAGCACCACTGTGCATTTCAATAAATTGGTCATATACATATATGCTATATTGGACTGACCTTGCTTATCGTTTAAATGTAACAGTACATATGTGTACCAAGTTTTGAAGTACCTCAAAAACTTTGGGACTAGTTGCAAAACCGACATGGCTACCTAAATCAACTCAGTTCGTCATTCTGAACCGATCTGTATAAATTTTGATGGGCCTACCTCTTCTGCTTTTGCTTACAAACACACTAAATAATGTTTTCATAAAAGTAAAGGTTAATACCACCGCCACCCGAGAAATGCGTTGGTCGTGAAAAGCTTGGAAACGAGTACTTCCTTATGATATATATATACTACAGCACTGATATTAAAGAGCGCAGATTTAGTATCAAATTCGTGGTGAGAGAGAGAAACTCCTTCACCGAGTACAGGCATTCATGCCGGTGGACGTCCTCGCCAAATCCAAATCATCAAGGTGAAGCTCTTCAACTTATCTCTGATTTGATTTGCACCCACACCTCGACAGAGAATGTCTATGCGACCATAAATACCTTTTATGAGTGGCTCAGCACTTACGAGTATGAGCGCTGCACCATTGAGGATATCAAAATTGTACCTAACGACTTTGAAACAAAAGTATTTTCGACACAACTGCCGGAAAATATACAATCCACGACGAAGCATACCCCAATGGGTCTGATCGACTTTTCCAGAGCCCGAAATATGGCTCGTTGTAGTACCGAAGCTCCAATCCAGCCATTTGGCTTCAATCGAATCGAAAAAATCGCAACCAAATCGATAATTTTGTGATCTTCAGTGTTCTAGATGTGCATACCTTCCGGGATTTTAACATGAACTCGGACTACTATCTTGTTACAGCAAAGATGCTCATCAAAAAACGACTATCAACAAACACAAGAGTGATTTTTGTATTCGACTTGCGCTCCTGCTGTCTGAGGACGCTCATCAGCAACTCGATTTCAGGAAAATGTGGGATAGTAGTTCATGCTCCGCTGCAGAAAAAAATGGTTTTCGATAAGATCAAAGGAAGAGCTGGTACGAAGTGGATTGCCGTATCGCAGTGGTGTGAAGATGGAGAGCCCACCTGGCAACCTTGCGTTCGAGCACAATACCTGCGGGTTGATATACACACTGAGAGCTGAAGAAGTAAATGATATCACATATGCAGACAAGAGAGAAAGACACTGAAATACCTGAGTATGGAGAGATTGAAAAGGTGGCCGACATAGTTAAGCGAATTAAAGGACAATCGCTACGCTGGTTAGGTCACGTCGCCTGTGCGGATGGAAACTCTTCGCCTTTGAAAGTATTTGTCGCTGTATCTGCCGATGGAAGCAGAAGGATAGAAAGGCCTACACTCCATCGGAAAGGTCAGGTGGAGAAGGACCTGGCTTCGCTTGGTGTCTGCCATTGTAATCGTGTAAGCGATGTCTGTATCAGTCAGTCAATCGTTTTGAGCCTTGGTGAGGCGTCCTCCTTCATGAAACCAGTACCTCAAAACCTTCCACACCCGGCAGGCAATAATCAAAGATACACCCACACTGCTGCATACTGTTTGTGTGCATATGTATATGTATTTGTGTGTGCGTGTACGAGTACCTGCCTGGGCAATTAAATTTCGAGGTGCAGCCTCGGTATGAATTTATATGCCGCCGGATGTGTGCATTGTGCAATGAGCATTTCCAGCGTCAGGTATGCACATACATACATGTATACGAGTATGGTGGTATGTATGTATGAGTATGCATTTACGAAGGTTGCCTATTTGCTCATGTATGCGTACATTCATGCTTGCTTTGTTATTGCGGCAATCATAGTTGGTGATGTGTGGCTACATTATACAAACACGCACACACACACACTCATACGCAGTAAAAGTCTTCACCATGTATGTGTGTGTGTGTGTTTGGGCGCTGTAAACAAAATTTAATTGCCTGTGAGTGCAATATAATTATAAATTTACAAATAGATATGACTCACCCTTGCATATAAGCATTCAGTGTGTGTGCATCTAAACGTGCGTGTGCGTGTGTGTGTACATAGTGTGGTTAAACAACAAATAGGGATAATAATGTATATGGTATAGTATAATTAATGATATATGGCGGTAGTTGTGGTCGAAAGGACAATATATTTTATGAATGGGTATGTTTGAATATATATGTGCATATACGTGTATATTTGATTGTTGGTATGTTTGTGCGTAACTGTAATGCTTTCAAGTACTGTTTGTAGACAAATGTTGTAGAATAGATAAATTGGTTGCTTACTCGAGTCTGACCACAGCTTTATTGTTATAGTTGTAGTGCAATATTTTTGCACTGAATACATGTACTTTTACCTAAAGAGACCCTGTAGGAAAATTTAAAATGAAAAACTTATTTTTTATAATTTCTTAATTTTAATTTTTTTCGAAACGTTTGTGCATTAATAATAATAAATAAAAATCTTGAAATTTAAAGAGACCCGGTAGGAAAATTTGAAATGAAAAAATGTTTACTATAATTTTTTATTGTCAATCAGAATATAAAAGTTGTCATTATTTGAGGTGTCCTTGTAGGAAAATTAGAAAAAAATTCTTTTTATAAATGCTTCATTTAATTTTACTCAAAATTTTTATATATATGTAAATAATAATAATTTATTATTTAAGTTGGCCCGGTGGGAAAATTTGAATTGAAATAATTTTTTTTCATTTTATTTTAATTTTTCTCAAATTTTTGTACATTAATAATAATAAAAAGTGTCCCGTTATTTAAGGAGACCTTGTAGGAAAAAACAAAATAAAAAAAATTTTTTTTACAAATTTTTCATTTTATTTTTAATCAAAACTTTTGTGCATAAATAACAATGAACAAATATCCCGTTATTTTAAGAGACCCGGTAGGAAAAAAGAAAAACAAATTTTCCTTTTACTTTTTTTTTCTAACACTTTTTCCTATAAAATATAATGAATGAAAAGAGAACCTGAACGAATATTTAAACAAAAGCATATATTTATAATGTAAATTTTTGGCTTAAATTTTGCTATAGTTTTCGTCATATTTTCAATGAAGTACATTTTTAAATGGTTTATTTAAAACTGAATATCTGTGATTTGATTATGTTAGGTTATGTTATATTGAGTGATGCTATGTTAAGGTATGTCACGTTAAGTTATGTTATGTTATGTTAAGTTAAAGTATTTTATGTTAATCTGTATCATATTATGCTAAGCTATGTTTTAAAATTTATGCTATACATTATGATGCTTTGTTAACTTATTTTATTATGTGGTATATTACGTTATGTTAGGCTGTTATGTATGTTAGGTTATGTTATGTTATGCAAAGTTATTTTTAATACGAAATTTTATATTATGTTATGTTATACTGTATTAAATTACTTTATGTTACGTTAGTTTATGTTAAGTTGTGTTATGTACTGTTAATCTATGTTAAGTATATTTAAAAAAATTTTTTCTTTTCTATATTAGAACCTTTTCTGCATCGTACTGGCACGTATACTGAAGCCTATACTATATTTGTAAACAAAAGTTTCTTTATGACCAACTCATGTCAACACTGTCCTACCCTGCTAACTGCTGAGCAACTGACAGCGATGATAAAACTTGCTTTTGCTCGTTTATACTTTATGTTATTGTATTTGTCCTGTAGTTGCTTGTTTTCCTTTTTATTTTTATTTATCCAAAGGAGTGTCGTCCACATGACGCCAATTATCGTGCTGTGGCATTTTGAGTGTTATTATACTTGAGTTTGTTGTCATTTTTTATTCATGTGTTGTTTTTTTGCAATACCTTTGTTTGTCATAATTGTTGGTCGTGGGTGGTTATGATGATATGAGACCAATCAACAGGAGTGATGTCTTTTATGTTCTTTTTTATATTTTTTTTATGGTAAAAGCATTTTCTCTGTTGTATAAATTAGTATTGAAATTTTTGTGAAAATTACCTTTTCCTTAATGCACTGTTACTAGTTTGTAATATGTGTGTTAGGTTAAGCCATGTTATGTTGAGTTAAGTTATATTAATGTAGGTAGTGGTAATGTAAAAGTAGTGCTATCTTAAGTTAAGTTATTATAAGTTAAGTTATCTTAAGTTAAGTTATGTTATGTTAAGTTAAGTTCTGTTAAGTTAAGTTATGTTAAGTTTAGCCATGTTAAGTTAAGTTATGTTAAGTTAAGTTATGTTTAGTTAAGTTATGTTAAGTTAAGTTATGTTTAGTTAAGTTATGTTAAGTTAAGTTATGTCTAGTAATATTAAGTTAAGATAATTTATTCTGTGCTAGGTTAAGCGATGTCGTGTTTGATATTTTATTTTTAATGTTAAACTCGTTTGCGTTACGTTATATTACATTTTGCCATACTATGTTATGGTTCGTTATGTTATGTTGCATTATCTTAAGTTTTCATCCTTTTTATGTTAAATCACTTTTTGTTATGTTATACTAACTTATTTAATGTTATGTTATCGTTTATTTTGGTACATTATATAGCGGCCAATTTTTATTATGTTATGATAAATAATGCAGTGTTATGTTATGTTGTGGTATATATATTCGTTATATTATGAAAGTTAAGTTAGTTTATGTTATGTTATAGTATGCAAATGTTATTATGTAAAGCCAAGTTATGTTGTGTTCAGATACGTTAACTTATGTTTTGTTAAGTTAATTTAAGTTATGTTAAGTTAAGTTATGTTAAGTTAAGTTATGTTAAGTTAAGTTATGTTAAGCTAAGTTATGTTAAGTTAAGTTACATTAAGCAATGTTAAGTAATGTTAAGTTATTTTATGTTATGATTTGTTAAGTTATGGTATGTTACTTAACGGTATGTAATTTTTGCATTGAATTATCTTTTATTTGTGCTATGTCATGTTAAGCGATGCTACGTTAGGTTATGGTTCGTTAAGTTATGACTTTTAAGAGTTTATTATTTATGCTAGTTTCGATAACAGCATTAACTATCACTTGTAAATCCAAGTTCGTTGCGTTCCTTAACTCTCTCCCTCTCTCTTTCTCAGTCATAAATTTGTAGCAATAGTTAGAAGCTATAATAGCGATAATAAAATAAAATTTACTACCTCATGTCCCATTAGGCATTATAAAATTAATAGCCAAAATCGCTTGAATAGCGTTAAAAAATATGCTGCCGCATTGGCCATTAAACTGGCGCAGAACGCGCGATTTCTCCATTGTCTTACATCGGCTATAAAGCACGAGATAAAAACGCTAGAAGCGCTCTCACTGAGTGAAACTTCCTTCAACTCGCATGAAATATGTCGCTTAATTACAATGAATAAAAGTCATAGCCAAAATGTTAGCCTAAAATAATAAATAATTCGACGAAATTGCCAAGCAAAAGTTTTACGGCGAATTTGTGATGTGATTGTCCAGCGTTTGTATGTATGTGTGCTGGTCGTAAGTACCCAATTCATTGTGCAGATATAATTACAAAAATATATGAATGATGTAAATAGGCAGCGCGGAAGGTAAATGTAGGAGTTTGTAAAAAGCTTGCAACTAAATATGAACAGTTATTGTTTTGTGTTATTATTTTGCTAATGTTATTGTTGTTATGATTGCCGCCGTTCGCCAAGCATTCATATACCATATACATATATGCACGCATATGTGCCCATTTTATGTTTGGCCACTTGCCAGCTGAATACATTTCTTCTTTGCTAAACATTTATGTGTGTTTATTTATTTGCATGTGTGTGTGTGTGTGTGTGTGTGTTAACTCAATGAACATTTCCTTTTCTATGTTGTGCGAAAATTCATTACATATGAATCATATTTTTACTAGCTTCCGTTATACAAAATTTTTGAAACATACAAACATTCAGAATGTTACCTGTAATGGCGTTAAGCAGAGAAGAATAAACATTATTACGCTCTTAATAAATATTAATTGCTATTTAATGTTAGTCATATGTTTCCTTTTCAGAATTCTTTTTCTGTGTTTTTTGTTTTTTCTAATGAATATTTGCCGTACAACACTTTGTGAGCAGATGGAACGTAAAATACTAGGTTAAGTAAAAAGAAATCCATTATTTTAGTTAAATTTTTTACTTTACATATCTCGTCTTATTCAGAGGGTTCCGAATGGTTTTTTGTGTAATCTCCTTTAAGTAAGCCGAGCATTAAACTACTTACTCCAAACCAGAGTACTTCTGAATACACTAAATGCTTCGTCAGAGTGTCTTTACTAATGCCACGGCCTCTCGAAGTAAGAAGAACCTGTCGATTTCACCCAAAACAAGAGCTCAACACGATACTACCCTCTTCAAATTTTATCTCCTGAAGTCGATACGTTGACGATTATTGACAAAAGCAAAACTGCTCGTTTTGGGTTCTAGCAAAAATATTGATCATTTTCGCAGTTCTCGTTGTTAGCGATAATGTTATTATTTTTATTTATTAAGCGACACATATTACAAAAACAGACTAAGATACGTGTATATCAACAAAGTAGTTATTACATACATTTATTTCTTTTATCGGAGTTATAAGACTACATGCTGTGTTACTTTTTCGTCTTCAAGAAAAGCCTTTTCCCTCAAGTAATCGGCTGAAGGTCGATTTTGTCTGTGCAGCATGTAGTTCATGTATTTATGTAAATATGTATATAGAGTTCTCCTATATTGTTTATACAAAAAATTTATAAGCTGATTATACAGGCAGTAAGTACTAAATGTATGAGCATCTTGGGTAGACTAAACACACACAAACCAAGCATAAATGTGGTATATCAAGGCATAAGCAAATACTAACTTGAAGCTACTAAAATGTAGAAATGCTCTGTTTGTATAAGAAAATATTTTTTTATTATAAACTTTATTGTACGACAAGTAGCAAGTTTGTCTTCAAGGTATCTGCATAAGATTGTAAGACTTCGGGAATGTATGTATATATGGATTTGTAAGTTGTGCAGCATGTCTGACTAACGAACTCATTAAAAGTCTTTGAGTATTGAGAAAGAAGAGAAAAACAAAATAAAATGGAATAAAAAATATAAAATAAAATAAAATAAAATAAAATAAAATAAAATAAAATAAAATAAAATAAAATAAAATAAAATAAAATAAAATAAAATAAAATAAAATAAAATAAAATAAAATAAAATAAAATAAAATAAAATAAAATAAAATAAAATAAAATAAAATAAAATAAAATAAAATAAAACAAAATAAAATAAAATAAAATAAAATAAAATAAAATAAAATAAAATAAAATAAAATAAAATAAAATAAAATAAAATAAAATAAAATAAAATAAAATAAAATAAAATAAAATAAAATAAATCGGAATAAAATAAAATAAAATAAAATAAAATAAAACAAAATAAAATGAAATAAAATAAAATAAAATAAAATAAAATAAAATAAAATAAAATAAAATAAAATAAAATAAAATAAAATAAAATAAAATAAAAAAATAAAATAAAATAAAATAATATAAAATAAAATAAAATAAAATAAAATAAACTTAATTAAAATAAAATAAAATAAAATAAAATAAAATAAAATGAAATAAAATAATATAAAATAAAATAAAATAAAATAACATAAAATAAAATAAAATAAAATAAAATAAAATAAAATAAAACAAAATAAAATAAAATAAAATAAAAAACAAAAATATAATAAAATGAAAAAAGTGAAAAAAAATAAAAATAAAATAAAATATAATAAAATAAATTGAAATAAATAAAATAAAATAAATGAATTAAAATAAAATAAAATAAAAGAAAATAAAATAATCTAAAATAAAATAAAATAAAATAAAATAAAATAAAATAGAAAAAATAAAATGAAATAAAATAAAATAATATAATATAAAATAAAATAAAATAAAATAAAATAAAATAAAATAAAATAAAATAAAATAAAATAAAATAATAATAAAATAAAATAAAATAAAATAAAATAAAATAAAATAAAATAATATTAAGGGGTTACATACGTCCAGAATTTTCAAAAAATCGATTTTTTTTTATAGGTTATTATTCTTTATAGTTTTAGGCATATTTCTGTGAAAGTCGATTGTAAAAATTCCCCATAGATACAAAGTTATGGTAGAAAATCAGACCGCCCGACGAGAGTTTAATGCACACAGGTAGCTGTCCGAGCGAAATGCACATGAAAGTTTAAACGCGTTTTTCTCGAAACTACTTTTCCCGGCACGGTCTGCATGATAACTCATACAGTTTTTAACATTTTTTGATGTGATTTTTTTTAAAATATTCGAAAATGTTTTCTCTATAGTCTGTCGAGCCGTATTTTCGATATTTTTATTAAAAAATTTTATGAACATAATTAAAGTTTGACATTTAGGACGTAAAACGCATACTTTTCTTCTAAATTCCGTAAATTGGAAATTTTTTCGAAATTAAAAAATTCGGCTCGACAGACTATAACTACAACTTCATTTTACAAGAATTTTTTTTTATTTTTACAGATCCATCAACATTCCAAGGATAAATGATGCAGACCGTGGAGCAACTTTTTTTTCATTGTACTTTGCTTCACGTGATATTTTAAGTACTAATTTTTGTAAAGAAAAATTAAAATACATTTTTTTATAAACTTTAAGTACCAATAAACATTGTATAAAATTTCTTTATATTTATTTCTATTGTTATCCCTTCTGAAAACAGTTTTTGTTTTAGCGCATTTTTGGTGCTGCTGGACGTATGTAACCCCTTAAACAAATTAAAATAAAATAAATTAAAATAAAATAAAATAAAATAAAAAACTAAAATATAATAAAATGAAAAAAATGAAAAAAAATGAAGAAAATAAAAATAAAATAAAATAAATTCAAATAAATAACATAAAATAATTGAAATAAAATAAAATAAAATAAATTAATCTAAAATAAAATAAACTAAAATAGCATAAAATAAAATAATATAAAATAAAATAAAATACAAAAGAATTGAGAAAAAGAAAAAAATATTATTGAAATCATCTTCATATGGGTTTCAATAAGAAAAAAATCCACAAATTTCTTTATTGCCATCAAAGAATAGGAAATGACTAAAAGACATGCTAGTTTCTTTCAAGATTAAATTTGTTGGCATTACTTCGTTTCCGTTGTGGTAATTAGATTGTTATTTGGAGGAACAATAGATTTAATGATACTAATTCATTACTACAAAAATGGACGTGTGCTTATCTCGCATGCTTAGCGTAAGTGAATAGGCAACAGGATATATGTAAGTCCAATAAACGAAGAAAATACATAACAAACTTTTTTCAGGATCCTTTAAAGAATATATAGGTTAAGTAAAATCTTGTGTATTTTTGGAGCTACCAAAATCAGGTTTCTGTGTAAATCTTCGCTACAAACTGCAAAATGTAGAGAGAAGCCACTACGCGGCGTTTAAAAAGAAGGCTTTTATATCTTTAAGAAATCTTCCCTCGTTTATTGACACATCCTATACTACAAATGTCCTTCAACTCCACTTTAGCTCGTGCGTTTTCCCCCTTCAGTAAACCAAAGAAGATAAATATCTAAACGGTCTGCAAAGAATTTGAATACGTGGTATTAAAAAATTTATAAAAGAATAGAAAGCAGATGCAGTGAAGACAAAAAGACTTACTGTAACAAAAACGACCATAGCAACAACAATAACACTGCTGGCACAACCGAACATTTGCGGCTGCCGTTCAAAGCAAGTTAAAGTATATAAGAACAGAAGAGCAAAAAAAAATATGAAAATTGGCACACAAATGCCACAAAGTTGGCGGGCGAAAGGTATGAGCTTAGCTTGAAGGTTGGCTGCTGTGTACACACGCACATCTAAAATGCACATGTGAATGCACAACGCAATAGGTTTGCTCATATATTTTTGTACGAGAGAACTTTTTGCCCGTTTATTGCTTCACTTCGCTGCTTCTCTTTGTTTGTTTGGTTGCCAACTCGTTGCCGTCGACCGATTTTAGTTGGCAGCAAATGCAATAACAAGAGGAAATGTGGAAGATGTTTACTTACCTCATCCTTCGCTACGAGTGTGACCTTCTTCATTGGTGCGCTATTGTTGACAACAACTGCTGTTTCTCGCTTCACCGACGGCGTTTTTAGTGCAGATTTCGGTTTCTGTATTTCCACCATAATTTCATAAAGATCTGCTGCGGTGCGGTTTGTGGCGCAAGGGCGTTATGATTTCTTGGTGAACGTTTCTTAGTTCTTTCTTTCTTTGTACAATTTGAAAATGTTTATTTTTCTATTTATTTCTCACTTTTTTAGTCAACCTGTCCGTCGTGTTGTGAATTTATTGAATTTAGTGGATTTTTCTTTGCAAGCTATAAACTGAGTTCATATAAAAAATTTATATCACCAAGTTTATGAATAATAAATAAAAAGATTAAAAATATTTAAATAAAATAAAATATTAATTAAAAATATTAAACAAAATAAAATAAAAATAAAATAAAATAAAATAAAATAAAATAAAATAAAATAAAATAAAATAAAATAAAATAAAATAAAATAAAATAAAATAAAATAAAATAAAATAAAATAAAATAAAATAAAATAAAATAAAATAAAATAAAATAAAATAAAATAAAATAAAAAAAAATAAAAAAAAAAATAAAATGAAATAAAATAAAATAAAAAAAATAAAATAAAGTAAAATAAAATAAAATAAAATAAAATAAAATAAAATAAAATAAAGTAAAATAAAATAAAATAAAATAAAAAAAAATAAAATAAAATAAAATAAAATAAAATAAAATAAAATAAAATAAAATAAAATAAAATAAAATAAAATAAAATAAAATAAAATAAAATAAAATAAAATAAAATAAATTAAAATAAAATAAAATAAAATAAAATAAAATAAAATAAAATAAAATAAAATAAAATAAAATAAACTTAATTAAAATAAAATAAAATAAAATAAACTTAATTAAAATAAAATACAATAAAATAAAATAAAATAAAATAAAATCAAATAAAATAAAATTAAGTAAATTAAAATAAAGTAAAACAAAATAAAATAAAATAAAATAAAATAAAATAAAATAAATAAAATAAAATAAAATAAAATAAAATAAAATAAAATAAATAAAATAAAACAATATAAAAGCTAATAAAATAACAAAATTAATTTAAAGTATTTAAAATATTTGAATTAAAGTAATAAAATATAAAATAAAACAAAAAAAAATATATTAAGTGAGAAATTTGACTCATAATTTAAGATAAGAAAAATGTTTGACGAGGGTTAAAAGCTTAATCAGCCAAAAGCGTAAAAAAGGATGCTATTTACACAACCACAAGCATGAAAAAGTTTCTTAACAAAAATAATTCCTACGGCATATACTTTTTATGCCTTCATTAACTCATCTTTTCAATTTAATGCCTAACGCAACAAAAACCCCTCTATTCGCGGTCGATATCTTAATTTTTGGTTGAGAGGGGGTAGGAGTATGGAGTAAAGGGGTCTCACTTTTAGTTTTTTACATAAAAAATTTAATTTCTGCAATTTAGTGCTCGCATGGCGTATTATCGCCTCATAATAATATATAGGTATAATATAAATTTTTGCTTGTCATTGCGGACCAAAAAGAAAGCCACATAAATTCTTCAGTTCATTTGCTTTTATGTGCATGCCACATTAAAGTGTATATTTCAGCCTGTTCCGTGTTCAACTAAGGTCGTCATGGCGTATTGGTAATTTCGCCGCCAGCTGATTGTTTCCACATTTCAAATGTCTCATAAAATGCACAAACTGTTTGTTTTTTTTATTTTGCATTTTTTCTGGTTAAAGGTTAATTTTGCGGTTTATGGCACATTTACGGTATTTTACGCTTCTTCGATTGGGTGGGTAAAAAAAATGAGCGGAAGCTTCTTCTTTTATACACACTTCTCTTATTTTTTTCCGTTGCTGATTTAGCTGTCAATTTAAATTTAACATTATCAACAGCGAAGCATGACACTTTTTAAGCATCAGTGTGATGGGAGTATGTCCGTACAGCTGGCGATGTCAATTTTAATTCCTTTTCTCACGTTTCATTTAAGGCTTGTCAAACTGTTCATGCCATTTGATAAAGTTTGGTTTTTTGCTTAAAATGAATTATATTTTGTCGCTATTATTTGATTGCGGTAGCTTTTGGCCTTTTCAATTGTTTTTTTGCGTTTACTTTTAAAAATTTTTCTTAAAAACTTTACCAAGCAATTTTCTTACGAAAAAAGCATATGGATGGACTATAGATCGGGTGTAATGCATAGTTTTTCTGCCAAAGCCGAAGAATACGAATCTACTGGATAAACTTTTCCTGAATTTTTGGCTTCTAAACAAATATTCTTCTATTCCATTATCTCTAATATTTATGACTGATAGTTCTCCAATGACGCTTTAACCTTTGTGCAGCAAAAAAAAAGTCCGTAAGAAGGTTGGAGGTCGAAAGTTGCAATCATTCATATAGCTGGTAAGTTCTATACTCTCTCTTTAGCTCACCGTTCTGCTCGAATTTCACCACCATTCAGTCGACTGAGCAAGTGTGCCCTTCATAAATCCATCTGGAATACCAGCTCTACCTTCGGACTTGTTTAAAATCAATAGTGTCGCTTGCAGCTGTACCAAAGGAGCATGAAATGTCGTCCCACAATTCCCTTATACCAAGTTAATGAGTGCTTTCAGAGAGCACGATTTCAAGTCGTACAGAAAACCGCTCGGTTAACTGTGGTAGCTCAGAGCGAATGTATGTCTATCACAACATGTACGATCTGCTTATGCGTTTTGCGATTCGTAGACGGGTTTGTAGAAGCTTGTTAAAGTTTGTTGTGCTAGAATCTAGTACTATAAGCCACCGAATTTTCAACTCCGGTGCGGTCCCTCAGCCGCAATCTATTTGGTGTTGTTTCGTCATGGAGCCCGAGTTTTCCAACTGTTGTGCTGAAGATACCTTCCTTACTCACCCTGGCGTTAAGATCGCCAAAACTATATGGGCATCATGGCGGAGGCAGCGTCCATACATGAGTTCTCAGCTAGTTCAGTTCTTCACTAGGATATCAATCAGCCGGGAGAGATACGTTCCCAAGTAAGGACCAGAAAATCCCGGCGCTTGCCCTTAAATCGTAGTCCTTGATATGTTTGCAAGGATCATCAGCGGAATCGGGGTCTCTTATCCTGGGTTTGTTGAAAATTTTCATTGGAGCTGGTTTCTACGTGGCAAGTCGCTAGCCCAACGTACAACCCCGTTACGCGAGTAGGCTTAAATTTTCAACACAGCGATCCATTTGCTTCAAAACCGACACATGCTCGCAGCCACACCTTTGGGCAACAGAGGTTGCCAATTGGATTTCAGTGACCCCTCAAGACGGATACTGTGGATGAGGCGACGGCAGCTCTCTCTCTCTCTCTCTCTCTCTCTCTCTCTATTTTTCTCTCTCTCTCTCTATCTTAGTCGTGACCCAAAATTGTAGTTTACGTTTCCAGGGGTGTGTCAGGAGATAATATTTCACAGGAGTCTGGTCTGATAGTGAACGAGGACTCGACGAAATATCTCCTGTCAGCAAACCAGTAGCCAGATTTCCTTCTCGCCTCTGAAGCCAACTGTTAACAGTCTAAACTTTGAAGTCACAGATAATTTCGCCCATGAGGAGACCAGCTCCAGCACTAATAATAATATCGGCTTTGAGATCGCGCGTAAATTTACTAAGAACAACTGCTAAAACTTCTGAACTGTGTGGGAGCAGAAATATGAACAATACTATACATCCAGACTTGGTGCCCTGCGCGGGTAAACATACCACCGATGAACATGGTGATTACAAACGGACGGAACCGAAGGGCCTGTGTGGACCACTCATGTAACACCCCTTCAGCTTACGAATCACTAAGAAATCAATGATAAGCAACACCTAGTAATAAGCAAAAACTTAAGTTTTAGGAGAGACTGAAATCTCAGTAGGATCGCAGAAGGCCCAATTCATTGGGCACACGCAAGGTAAGATAACGCAAAGAAAGATGGCTCACCAAAGACCCTACACGGGTTATGTTTCTAACTGAAATTTTGAATTGGTGGTGGTGCATTGGGTTTAGATTTTCAGCAGGTCATGACTGTGGGACTGAGTCACAGAAGAACCCTACAAACTAGAAGATATTCTCGAACTAATTCGATTTGGCAACGAGGAACTAACCACCAATGACTGCTGGTCTAAGTGAGATCAAGCAGAAGCAGTTTTTCGTAAGGTGCTTCGTAAACGACCAGAAAAATATTATCTCTTTCCCAGTCCTTGTGGACTTTTGTGGAGTAATCAGCCACGGCGTTTACTCCATCACTATCAAAGTCCACAAAAAGGTTGAGACTCAGCAACAGGTCCATGAAGTGGTTTCATCCCCAACCGAAAAAATGGCAAATATTCACGGATCGACTGGAAACACGCTGAGTGGATCTGTAGATTCCTGTCGCACAGTGTCGTTAGATATTGAAAGCATATGGTTTATTGATTTAGGATATGCCTGGCGAGTTGAGTATTAACAAGAAATTTTGAAAAAAAAAACAAAACAAAAAATTCAACACAAAATTAGCTTATTTAAGGCGTGTCTGAACAGCACACAAGAGAGTAAAGAAGTTTACCAGTCCATCAAAAATATGCAAAAATTCGCAGAAAACAAAAAGTTGGTGATAAAATAGCAAAAAATAGGAAAGAAAAACTCCTCGCTCGAAGGACTGTCTGGAAGTGCGATAAAACTTTAGCTAAAAATGTATGAAATTGTGTGCGAAAGCAGAAACCGTAAATGCAAAAATACATATTTGTATTTGTATACGAATTGGTAGGTATATATACATATATACATACACAAGTGTGGCTTGCATTTTATTTGTACAGCTGTGAGTGAAAGATATGCATAATAGAACATGAACTGGCACAACGAGCGCATGAATGAATCAAAACGCATGGCCGAAGAGAATAAACAACAATGAAAATAGCAAAAAACGGAAACGGGGAAAAAACCTACGTGGGTTAAATTGATTAAAATTCACTATAAAAATGGTGAAAACCTGGCAGAGATGGTTCGTAAAATCAAAACATTTTTCGTGAAGTACAGTATTAGATCGCCATACAGAAACCCCTGCGGATTAGGGGTTCAAGAATTTACCCGCGGTAAGGCGTGCCTAACGTAAAAGGCGACTAAAATCTAATAGTTCCCGCGAAAGTCGGGTCTTTATAGCGGAACGACCTGGATTTTTTATCTAGCCAAGGACTGTCACTCCCTCAACATTTCCCAAAAATTACTTTGAGGAATATTTTTACGGTTACAACAACAACAACAAAAACCGCCATACAGAAATTGGTCGAAAAAATGGCGCGGTTGCGACATGTTAGTACATGTCTCTCAAGAACAAAGTCAAAGTGTTGAAGAAAACCTCGTTGTGCCTTGAAATTGGGCATTCCACAAACGTCATACACCGTATTTCGCATCAAGACTTGGGGATTAAGTCGTATAAACTTCAATTAGCACAAGAACTCAAGCCAGCCGATCATCAACAATGTCTTTGGATCCATGAAAAGCACGAAAATAATTTCGAATTTTATCGAAACATCAACTTGGGTGATGATAACCATTTTCAACTCGCTGATTACGTACAACTGTCGCATCTGAGCCTCGAAAAACTTAAGATTTATTTTTGAAAAGCCTCACTATCCTGAACGTGTAATTGTTTGGTGTGGTTTATAGTCCGATGGGGTCATTGGACCTTACCTTTTCGAGAATGATTTATAATTTTTTATGACCGGAATTGCATGATATTGATCTGGGCAACGTTTACTTTCGATCTTTTAAGGGAAAAGTTTGTTTGAATATCAAAATAACACCTTTTTTTGGAAAACACGTACAACACTCCTTCCATCAAGGATAGGGTAAAAGAGTGAAAACTACCACCTAAACAAAAGGAATTACGCACCATCAATTTCAGTGGCTCACAAAAGCTCCTCTGAGTTCCGTTACTTTAACATGAAGAATTTCGACTTCGACGACAGAGAACAACCCGGACAGCCAAAAAAATTTCAAGACGAAGAATTGGAGACATTGCTCGACACAAGAAGAACATGCAAAGGTATTAGGAGTTGATCAGGCAGCCGTGTCCAGACGATTAAAATCATTAGCATTCATCCAGAAGCTTGGAAATTGGGTGCCTTATGAATTAAAGCCAAGAGACGTGGAACGTCGATTCTGCCTGTCGGAAATGTTGCTTCAACGCCACCAAAAGAAGTCAGTTTTGCATCGGATTGTCACTGGCGATGAAAAATGGATTCATTATGATAACCCAAAGCGCAAGTGATCTGTATGTGAAGCCCGGCCAATCAACGACATCCACGGCAAAGCCGAATATCCATGGTGCCAAGGTTATGCTATGTATTTGGTGGGACCACAAGGGTGTGCTCTATTATGAGCTATTGAAATTGGGTCAGACGATCAATGGGGACCTCTACCGAAAACAATTGATTCGTTTGAAAAAGGCCATCGCGGAAAAACGACCAGAATATGCGACCAGACATGAATCAATAATTTTTCCTTATGACAACGCTCGACCACGCGTTGCAAGGCCAGTTAAAAACTATTTGGAAAACTGTGGGTGGGAAGTTCTACCTCACCCGTCTTATAGCCCATACATAGCACCTTCCGTTTACCAATTGTTCAGATCAATGCAGAATGCCCTCACCGGAGTACGCTTCACTTCAGAACCAGGTTCATTTCGAAAGAGGTACGGACTGATGATTCCACCAGACCAGAAACCACACCAAATTGTCAACTTAGGAGAATGTAATGAGTAACTAGTGGATTTTCTTCGCATTAATGTCGACAGTTGTTTTTATTAACTGCACCACTCAACCATCTGAGCCTCAACGGAGAAGATGATTTTCTTAAAAAATTGTTATCGTTTTCAAGTTGTTGTTGTTGTTGTTTGTAAACGTTGTTCCTGCATATATCTTTCCATATTGAAATTGTAAGCATTACTGATTACAATGAAACAAAAAATGAGCGACCATGACATATTAAAAATGGCCAAAAGGACACCTAGAAATCATATCATCCCTATTGGAAAACCCTTTAAAACTAAAATCAAATCAAAAAAAGTTCAAAAAAATAACAAAATTTTTTCACACACATTTTTTGTATTTTTTCATTATATTCGTGCGTATATACGTATATATGTTACGAAAGTATTGGTGCAGTCAGCTGTAAATCTCACACGCCTTCGCAAATATACGTACACCCATACAAACTGACACCCACTGCAAATTACAAGCACAATAACAAAATTAACCGTAATACCACAAAATACAGCAGCAACAAGCAGCTGACAAGTGCATGTATACGTATGTGTGTGTGTGTGTACAAGGAGTTGACTGGGAAGTGTCAACATATGCGCTAACGCCTTGAAATATACAATAAATTTTCGTGGAATTCTGTTTTCATTTGGTTTTCTTCTGTTTATTTTCACTCTGCTTGAACGCGCACAAACACATAGATATTTATACAGGTTTTCTGGAATATTGTTTGTTTTTATTTAACAAAACTTTTTTGGAAATTTGTTTCCCTCAACAAAGTTATGCATTATTTTCTTTATTATTATTAAACAAATATTTTTTGCGCATGTTTTTAAAAAATTTTTCAAATTTTTAAAAATTTTTCTTAAAAACTTTTCTTTCTATTAATTAATTATTTTTTCAACTGCTTTTATTTCCCTCACCGCTCACTTAGAGGCCACGCGCGCTTAAAATATTTATTATCATTGCCTTTTGCATTTCACATTGCACTTTCCACCAACAAAAAGATTTGCGTTCGAAATGCTTCTTCGTTTTTACCGCTTTTCCGTTCATCCGTTATTTGCGTTGTTCGCAACAGCAAAAGTGAGCAGCAACTAACTTGTTCGTTCATCTCATTTCCATTACCATGAGTTGCTTCGTGCAGCTGACAGCTGTCATGGTCACCATAACTCTCTGCTGCCATACCGTGTCATAGATACGTAGCTGATTGCGCTCTGTGTGCTTGGAAAGCTCAACACCGCTGGAAGCCGGTTTCCAGGTGAATTTGATTGCAAGTGGTAAAGAGGAAATACCGCTGTAGAGCTTTTGTGTTACTGATAATGAGTGTGTTTAGTGCTTAAAGCAGGCGCTTTGAGCTTTTTGAGCTTTTAAAGTATTTGTACTTTTTTGGTGTCTTTTTTTAACGTGACTAAGCTCTAAAGCTGTATGTGTTTTCGCTTTACGCTTGAAAGTTTTGAGAGCTTTTCATAAAGCTTTTTATAAAACATTTGCTCTAAAAAGTTTTAAGAGTTCTTAAAGCATGTTATAATAATTTGAAATCATTATAAGCTTAATGTTATAAGTAAAAATGAGGAATGCAACGAAAAGCTTGCTGCTATTTAGACTAAAAAGACATCACAGTTAAATACAGAAGCCTAAAAAAAATTAAGGAATCTTTTATTCATAAAATCCTGTTTTATCTCTCTACTGTTTCTCTTATTTCATTGCAAACTGTTAAATAAAAAGCACACAAGGAGTGGATGTTTGTAATCTTAAGAAATTACTAAGAGCTTTCTCATTGCTGGAGGTGAAGTAGGCAATTAAAAAGTCAAGATCTCTCTCAATGATTGTAGACCGGTAGTAGTCGCGAATACCAATGCGGAAGTATCAATGTGCTGTGCGAAGTATACGGCAGCGAAATCCCTCGGAGAGAGTCAGGGAAAAAAACAGAGAGGGAGGAACAGAGATAGAGAAAGAGAGAAAGACAGAGAGAGAGAAATAGAGAGAGAGAGAGAAAGAGAGAGAGAGAGAAAGAGAGAGTGAGAGAGAGAGAGAGGGTGAGAGAGAGAGAGAGGAAGAGAGAGGGAGAGAAAATACGTATCCTTTTCTGTGAGACGCGAAGAAAAGATGCTTGAGTGCTTAAAGGATTTCTGAGAGTCATCTCGGGGTAAGCAAATGTTTAAATCTGAAGAAGACCTCATTTTTCTCTATCGAAGCACTAGATGAGCTTGGCGAAATTTTTAGCTTTTGTGTTTAAAAAATCCGCAAATCAGAGAGAAACCCCTCGGGGGAACGACAGAGTTATTCGAATTGAAAGCATCAAACAGTTTGTTTTTTTTCCTTATGCTGGGGATTACAATTCTTAAATCAAGAAACTGAAAACATCGTCATGGGGGTACTATAGTGGAATCGTACTCTAGATTCAGATAATTTATAGCCAGAAAATCACCACCTTTACAAAACATATGTTAAGAGACGGGAAATTTGATTAATTGTTGCGAAGAGTTCCTGATCTTAAAATAAGTTCTCTCTGGAAATTTTTGTAGGCGAGAGAAATATGAACGGCGCAACCTTCATTGAACTACTGAATAACCGCTGCTAAACTAGATAGCAAAGTAGGTTGTGGAGTTTGCTATGAACCTCTTGTTTAGAATTAAGTAAACGACTTCCCGATCAATGCAGCATCTTTCAAGCGGAACTAAGAGATAATAGAAGCCACTTCATGGCTACCTGTTTTTAATACGATAACTCAACCTATTAGAACATATTCTGGCATCCAGCTTGCCACTAAGTCGCTCGGATGCAATCATAGCACCTCAAAGGTAAACAGAACTAAGTCTCTAGTTCTTATAAACCGCATCTCTGTAGGCTAACAACCTATGGTGGAAGGATGGGCTGCTTCTCAAATGATTTGTAGGAATTTAAATGTGGAGATATCCCTGGAAAATTATCTCTCTGTCAATGCCTAGCTCTCAGTGCAGTCTGTCATCGTTTTCCCGGAAATTTCTTTTTTGATTGTTTTGCAGAGCTGGCATCGGTAGGCACCATTAATCTCCTGAATTTTACAAAACACACCAAGTGATTTGGGCCTTTGGAATGGTGAGAGGAATTTCCTTAACAGAAGCAACATAGGTATCACAGCGGGTCAGTAGGCATAAGGGAGCTAGATCAAGCAACCTGTTAAACTAACTAACTAGCTTAATAAAATGAATGGAAATCAATCTCTATTATTGCATGTATGTTTTTGTCGCTTCTCCCAAACACGAACGCTCTCCCAACAGTGACTCGAGCGACTTAATTAAAATACACATCAACTAATGAAAACGGAAACACACAACGTGCTCATGAGAGAAGGAGGGAGAGAGAGGAAGCAAGAGGGAGAGAAAGGGAGAGAGAGAGAGAGAGGGGGGGAGAGAGAGAGAGAGATGAGGTAAGGGAAATGTAAATGCAAATTGAAATGCAAATACTTACTTGCATGAAATGAACCGTTGTTTTCTCAAGTAGTGTGGCTCATACTACGGTATGTATATAGGTATGTATGGAAATTGGTTAATAAAATAAGCGTATCATAAAGCTAATAACTTGTTGAATGTGCGATGTGGCGCCACCACATGAAATGCACATAAACTTGCATGCGATGAGTGACATTGCTGCATGTTAATAATGGTATCTGTACTCGTATGTATGAGTTTATGAGAGGAGGAATATGTAATCAACTTGACAGCCTACACATATAAATAAACGCATTTTTATGATGAGTTGGAAGTGAATAAACTTAATGTTGACGCGTGTAAATTAAAATCAATTGCAATAGAAACAACCGAAGAAAAGAAAATTGAAAAATTTCGATTTAAAAAAAATATATTATTTTTTCAGCGAACTTTTCAACTAATTAATTGAAAACAAAATGTCAAAAATTATATTTTTATAAAATATAATTCCACATTATTTCTTTGAATCAGAATTCTCAAAGAGAAGGCAATCTCCTATACAATAGTTTTAGCTACGATATTGTCAAGTTATTTTATAGACGCGAAATCTTACAAAAAAATACTTGGCAACCCTACAACAGAAATTTTGACCAGACAAAGTTTTTGAAATAGGTGGAGACTCTATTAGAGAATACTTTTTAACTTTTTTAATACATTAATTGGTTATGATATTCGTAAGAGATGGCAACTCCTTTATGAAATTCAATGAAATACTTTTTCTTTGAATCATAATTTCCAAAAAGGAGGAAATTTTTAATAATTACTTCAATCGTTTAGTTGCCAAGTCATTTTAATTTTGTGAAATATATATAAAACAGGTGGCAACCTTGAAACAGAAACTTAAGCTAGTTAAAGTAAATGGGTGGATACTCTATTAATCCTTTTTGAATCATTCAATATATTATATGGGTATGCAATTTGATAGAGGTGGCAACCCTTTTATGAAATAGAATTTCACATTTTTTCTTAAATTACAATTTTCAAAGGGGAAATAGCAATAGTTTCAACCTTAACGGCATCACAACTTTATATTTCTAAAATAATTAAAATAGGTGGCAGGCTTGCCATAGCAATTTTTGCAAATCAAAATTTTTTTAAATATACACGTGTATACATAAGAAACTTCCTTAAGAAACTCTTTTTTAAAATCTATAACACTTTAATTGGGTATGAAATTTTGCGGAGATGGCAACACTTTTACTCCTTCTTTGGCAAAATTTTTCAAAAGAGGAGGCAACACTATTTAGTAGTTTTAACAGAAATGACATCACAATTTACTATTTATTAATTAATTGAAATATGTGGCAAGCCGATTTCAGAAACTTTTACGAATTAAATTTTTTTAATAGGGTTTGTCTTTTCTTAAAGTCAGTAAGTTAATTAGTTCGATCTGAATTTTGAAACACTTTAGTTTGGATTAAAACTTATAACAGGTGGCAACTCTTTTACTAAGTATTTTAAGCTATAAGCTAGATGCTATTAGCTCAATAGTACTTTGATTTCATAATTTTTCATAAGTACGGTGCTTAGTTGACAATTTTTACTAAATTAATATGTTTAAATACGTGGCAGCCCCAAATTTGTATATTTTTTTAAATTATATTTTTTCCAAATAGCTCGTGATTCCTGTGGAAAAGTTTCCAGTGGAAAGCTTTCTTTAGCTTCTCAATTTTTAGCACATAAGTTAAATATAAATTTTGAAAAAAGTGGCGGCTTGATATGGATCTATGTTGGGTGATTTAAATGTTCAAGTTATGGTGACAATTTCATTCAATTAAAAATTTTAAACGGGTGGCAGATCTCCTTTCGAAGTTAATTTTTCTATATAGATGGTAACTCTTAAAAAATTTTCAGGCCTAATCTTTCATATGATTCCTAAAGTTGATACCTGGATTTTTACATATTATAAAAAGGTGGCAACATTTTTTAGCCAGAATTAAAAAATCAAATAATTGCATTAGATTTTCTACCTATAATTAAAAAATATATTTTTTAATTTTTTCATTTGTAGTAATTTTTTCTGAATTTGGAAATTTTTTTTTCACCAATTTCAAAAAGGTGGCAACACTTGTTAGAAATTAACTAAAAACTTAAATAATTATTTTAAGTGAATCATCTTCTTTTTGGTAGCTTTTTTCGTTTTTCTTTTAAGCAATTTAATTTTGTAAATAAGTGGCAACACCGAGGTCATATGATGATGGAATTTCTAAAACGCTCTCTTTGAATATCCATATTTTAAATCTATCTTTAACTTACCAATTTTTATGTTTTTATTTTTTGTAAACAGTTGGCAACTCTTCCTAATAATTTTTAGAATTAAAAGTTTGCAGAGTGTCCCAAATTGTATAAGATGTGAAAATTTTAATAAATACAAATTATTGATTTGAAAATTATGTACAGATGGCAGCACATCCAAGTTTTATTTATTTATTTTCTTTACATATGTACATTTCCAATCAATAATTTGTAAAATTTAAATTTACTTTCTGCTATTTTTTATATTAGTTATAAAAATATTTCCTATTAAGTGGCAACTCTTTGATTTTTACTTAAAATTAATTTAAAAAAAATTGAAAATCTTGAGTTAGTGCCTTTTAACATTTCACAAAATACAAAATGTTAAGTCCATATCGAACTGCTACCTGCGCCTTTAACCACACACAAAGGAAAGTAAAAGAGTTCTATGAGTGCCTCTTGGAGGTACCTGAGTTGGCTGCGCTGCTTACTGATTGTGGTTCTGGAAATTTATGTGTTCCGCCATCCACAAACAGCACAGTTACAAAAGAGTAAAAAAATTACTTTCTCTGAAATGGAAAAGGCTGTACAGAGCAGTCAAGCGTGTTGTGCATTTATCAGCGCTTATAAGCACACACACACACACATACATATACATATATGCATGAATTTACATACGTACGCATACGAATTTCTGTATCGGAATTGCATTTTACAGCACGTTAAATGGTTGCAAAAGTATGTTGCAAGTTTTAAATGCGTACATATGTGTATGTGTAAAACTGAGTGAGTGAGAAAAAATGGGTGTGCCTGAGTGCGTGTGTTAGTTTGGTGAGAGTAATGAAGTGCGCATTGCATTTATGCATAGTAACTGAGTATATTTGCATTTCCATTTACTATACACTGCATATGCATGTATGTATATATGAATGTTGTATATACGCTGAAGCTTGAGGTATTGCGCTTTATTTGGTGCATAAATGAAAATTACGTGCTTATTGCATATCTGCGAGCGCATAAGCGTGCATATACTCAGAACTTACACTGCTGAAAAGTGCTATTTATATTGTAATACAATTATTTTTTATGTATCTTCATTTTTTCTTGACAAATATATGGATTTTTATGTGAAAAGTCATAAGAAATTTTTTAAAGTTCTGCAGTGAATATTTTTAGAGAGATTTCCGTGCCCGTAGGCTGCAAAAATAATACACCGGCTAACACTAGACGTCATCTATCTAAGGAGTTGTTTCTTCACCCTCTACATGAGAATTTTTGTCAGTTTGGGCTGTACGCTCTTCAATAAACAATCGAGTTAATTGCTAAAATTGTATGTTTTTGGCACAAAAATATTTATATTTCAATCCGTTGAATACTACCAGGTGTGTTAGTTGACATTTGCCGGTTCTTCGATAAAGAAAACACTTAATTTCAGAGGGATCTCAAAATTTTTTTATTCAAAGTATTGCCCATTGGTTTCTACACATTTCGCCCATCTCTCAGGCAAATTATGGATACCATTCCAAAAAAAACTTTTTCTCTTTCGAGGCAAGCCATTCGACGAGCCATTTTTCGACTTCTTCAAAATTAGCGAAGCACTGCTCTGCAAGGGAGTGTCCCATCGATGCGAAAAGGTAATAGCCGGACGGTGCGAGATCTGGAGAGTACGGCGGGTGCGATAATATTTCCCAATTAAGTGCGGTATGAGACGGCGCGTTATCATGTTGCAAGATAACTTTGTCATGTCTTCGGGCCCATTCCGACCGTTTTTCGATCAACGCATGATTCACTCCACTTTTAAATTGACGAAACCCTGTCTTACATGTTCTAATCACTGGAGCATGTTCACCATAAGTTTCTACCAGCAACCGGTGAGCTTCAGCTGCTTTTTCTTTTGATGAAATAAGAAAAGCAACGAATGCCGCAAAAGCGATTTACTTGGAACGAAACTCGACATATTCACTGAGGTAAACAAATATGACGCTATTATTTTAGCGGAATGTGACTTGCGTATTTATGTAGGTTAATGTCAATAGAAAAAAATTACATACATGCCAAATCATAGAAATTTATACATATTTCTAGTAACATCTACTAGTAAAACCGGCAAACTTCAACTAACACACCTGGTAATCTTAAGCGAACGTACACCATGCAACGATTATACTTAGATATATGTAAATGAAATCCCCTTAGCGTATAAGCAACATTTGTATTTCCCCTTCCTGCTATGTAAATGTTACTCATACGACATGGTGAACTTTTTATTTTTAATTTATAATTTCTTAAAATACATCTACGGAAAAACGGATGGTAAAAATGCCTTAGATTGCACTATTATATTTATAAAGTCAATTATCCACACACTTTTCTCTTACTCCTATAGTAGGAATCTGTTAAGAGTAATTTTAATACGAATATTAGCATTAAATATTACTTTATACAATATTTAGTGCATGGTATTTGGTGTGTAATGGGGTGTAGTCAAGCTTTTGAGTATGCAGTTTAAGTCGCGGCGCTGTACTAAATTCCTAGCCTTTCGTCCACGTCGCGCACCCTGGAAATGTGAGCAACCCTTGTGCAAGATGCGGTAACCAAACAGCGTGAAGCCTTAGGTTTCCCTGGAGTCACTCCGACTTACTCAGTTTAAGCGTTCGCTGAAGTCTAATTGTAGCGTCTGTTCACCAGAGGTGCGGCTGCGAGCGGGCGTCGGTCTTTAACCAAGCGGCTCGCTATATAAATGTATAAACAAATTAAACTTCCTCTCCTAGCGAGGTTGTGCGCTGGGGTTTTGATCCGCCAAATAGAAGCCAGCTGCAATCTAAAAGTTAGTAACACCCCGAATGAGTTACCCCACTTCTGATGGCGAACCTCACACTTGTTTTAAAGTTCGTGATTTGAGGACATGCACTTGGAATGCCCGGTTAGCTGCCCAGCTGGTTGATGTACTCGAAGGAATAAAAGCTGAGAGGCTAAAGGACGGAACAAGAAAACAATAATATGGGTCCTTGTGAAATGTACTACAGCAGCCATATGAAGGAGCGCAAATTGGGTATCGGATCTGTGATGGGAGTTAAACTCCAACGCCGAGTACTGGTATTCACTCCGGTGCACGAACTAGGTCTCACCAGAATCCGCATCAACACGAATTTTTTTCAAAACAACGCTGATTTGTGCCCACGCCCCGACGAAAGGGGAAGACGAAGTGTTCAAGGATGCCTTTTATGAGCACCTGGAGCATTTCTATGAGCGTTGCCCCGCCATGATGCCAAAACTGTGTTGGGTGACTTCAACACCAGGGTGGGCAGATAAGGTATTCCCAAATGGGTTGAAGCTGATCGACCGCACCGGGGACCGAATTTTGGTTGTCTGTAGTACTAGATTCCAGCAGAAGAAAATTCCTCAAGCTACTTGATCGACAAAGGCAACGCAAAGGGTAATGAAAATTCTAGGATAGAAAAAAATACGAAAATACGACGACTAACAGATGGTTTAAAGACCGGAGCAAACTCTTGTAGGACCAAGAGGGTTATCTGGTGACAGATGCCCAGAATTTATTAAATTTATGGAGGGAACACTTCTCCAGCCCGCTGAATGGTAGTGCAAATGGATAACCTGTGAATGATGAACACGAAACCCTAGCGATCGCTCGTTTAATGAACAACAAAGCGGCTAGAGCTGAGGGCATACCGGCATATCTATTCGAACATGCCGATGAAGAGCTGACAAGGTGCATGCATCAGCTTCTTTATAGGAAATGATAGGAAGGAAGTTTGGCCTACGATTGGAATTCAAACGTGCTCTGTCCAATCTATAAAAAAGGGACCCCAGAGTCTGCGCCAATTATCGTGGTATAAGCCTCCTTAATATCGCCTATAAGGTCCAGTCGAGCATATTGTGTGAAAGACTAAAGCCCACCGTAATAGAGAAGATACAGTCTTCTATAAGAGTGTATAACTACTGGCGTACGCCGATGGTATCGACATTATTGGCCTCAGCAATCGCGCCGAGATTTCCGATTTCTTCAGAATGGGTAAGGATACGAAGGATATGGGTCTGGTAGCGAATTCAATTGCCCCTTTAAAAATATGAATATGTCTTTTGTTTTCAAATCCAAGCGAAACATTTTTCATCACAATTATCTTCCTCTAGCTTTTACTTTTACTCAATTATTGCTATAATTTGTACGAGTATATATGCTTTTGTTAGTACCTTTTTAGTTTGTCCCTATTTTCCTTTACTATCATTTTTTCTTTCTCACATTTTCTAATATTTTCCATGTCGCTATTGAAGCGAAGAATGGGTGCATACATTTATAGACTTCAACCGAAGACACATCTACCTATTTTCATATATCAAAAATGTAATAATGCCAGGCAATGAATTTTCCTTTGTCGCTTGTAGCTGTTGTTGTAAAACAACATACATAATAT
>JAWMAG010000008.1:16905000-16957500 GCA_037013455.1 Ceratitis rosa | reverse complement strand
CTATTATCTTTTGAATAAAGCTAACGATTTCTTCTTCACAGAGTTTAGTTAAAAGTTTAGTTTATTTTTTGAAAAAAAGTGGAGCGCTCCAGCGTGTTGAATTAAAGTTGAAACGTCAGTCTCGTATGTATGCATGTGGGTATAGGCAAGGGTATGTGAGTTTCTATACACGCCATTTTATATAGAGGAAATTAACGCTAGTGGCACTTGAAAACTAACTTTAAAACTTTTACTTAAACACATACACACACACACACAAAAGCACATACATATTAAAACACATATGTGTATAAGCTACATGTAAACGGGTATAAAACTTAAAGTTTAAATTGCGTTGAATACTTAATTGTGCTTATTTGCCAAAGGGTTAACTTTTAACAATTATAATAAAAAGGTATACAAAACATAGCAAGCGACGGCTGGTGTTGCTACTTTAATTGCAGAGAGAGAAAAAGTAAGTTTTTTAAAGGTTTTAAATGCTTACATACATACATATGTACATGCACACAAAGTATATATGGACAATATGTATGTATACCTATGTACATACATATGTATACATTCTTTCAGTTGTGGCGTTGAAGTCAAAATGTCATTGAGTTTAAATTGTGCACCGCAAAGGAGACAACTGTTTGTATGTCCCGCCTGCTCGATTTCATTGCATACTAACAGGCGCTTGGGCAATGCCTTGTAGAGTCTCGGCACAATTGTCATTCAAGAATTTAATGGCTTAATTGCTGGATTTTGAATATAGCAGACAAAGCAAGTTACAAACATGCACACACATATACAAACACAACTTTATATACATATACACTTTGTGAAAATGTTGAAAAGAAATGTGAAAATTTTGTGGTTAAAAAAATTTAATTGCTTGTAACACATTTGCGGTTTATCTTAACCGCTATATAATTGAGTTTGAAAATGGTGCGAATGCATTAGGGTATTTGTGGTTTAACATATTTACACACATACGTGTATGTATATACAAACACGTAACTAATGTATTACTACTCATACATGTATATGTTTGTATGTGCAATTAATCCATTAAAGCCATACATACTAGTACAGTTATATATGTAAGTGTAGCAGCATTTGAATTGACGTGTAATTGACATTCACTGCGGTATTGACATTTACGATGGCCCAGTGGCCGAGCTGATGAGTTGTCGAGTCAAGTTGAGTGTTAATTAACACAATTGTTCCTACGAGTTTATTGCATTAGGTCCAAGTTGTTTGTGTTATTGCCTGTGCCCATACGGTAAATTTGCAATGAAAATTGATGTGGAATGGAAAAGGCACTTAAAATTTCTACAATAGCTCACAATACATATACACTTACGATATATAAAACTTTTAGATACCTCCATTTCTACATCATACTACCTTGGGATTAACAAAAGTTCGTTAAATTGACCAGAATAAAATAAAATAAAATAAAATAAAAAAAAAAAAAAAAAATAAAATAAAATAAAATAAAATAAAATAAAATAAAATAAAATAAAATAAAATAAAATAAAATAAAATAAAATAAAATAAAATAAAATAAAATAAAATAAAATAAAATAAAATAAAATAAAATAAAATAAAATAAAATAAAATAAAATAAAATAAAATAAAATAAAATAAAATAAAATAAAATAAAATAAAATAAAATAAAATAAAATAAAATAAAATAAAATAAAATAAAATAAAATAAAATAAAATAAAATAAAATAAAATGAAATGAAATGAAATAAAATAAAATAAAATAAAATAAAATAAACTAAAATAAAATGAAATAAAATAAAATTTACTTTATTTTATTACATAAAATGAGATAAATTTATTTAAATTGAAAAAAAAATAAAAATTAGATAAATTAAATAAAATTAAAATAAAAGAAATAAAATAAATTAAGAAAAATAAAGTTAAATGAATTAAAAGAAAATAAAGTAAAACCATACAAACTAACACTACTCAAATATGTGATATATCTCCAGCTCGAGATAAGTTTTTTTTAAATTAGTAACACAATGAGGTGTCTTTGGAATTAGAAAGTGAGACACAAAACGACTAAATGTATGCTTTAATGCATTTTATTCATATTAATTGGCTATAGTGGAACAAAACCTTAATCTTCTAATATAGTGCGTATAAAAATATTTGTTAATAAATTTCTTTTACCAATTTTCCTATAACATCAGCATGAACACTTTTGCGTTCTCATATCAAGCACATGAAAGCACTTAATTGATTTCCCATGCAAAGTAAACGAAAAATTTCCTAATCCTCAATGCTAATTTCTCGCTGCTGACAACAGCTGAAAATAACAAGCTGTAGCTCCGCTCTCTCTGGTACACACGAGATTACACAATAATTTTTCTCCGCTGCCGATACTGGAGATTTTTGTAAATTTCTAGCGCTTGCTTTTATGCCACTACAACAAACATGCATAAATGCCGTATTTGTATTTGTCCTTTGACCATTCTGATAAAGTGAAAAAGTGTTGATGCCACTTGCTGAGAGCAATACAATTTCTATATCACGACCACTACAGCAGTAGTGCCAGCAGCGGCAGGGATCAATATGCAGCTCTAGTAACAATGATATGAGAGGCTCTTTGTTGTTGGCATTTTTTGTTGTTGACCGTTAGCCATCATCAGTCAAAGTATTTGCGTTAAATATACGAGCTGGTTGTTTGTTTATTCGTTTGCCCAGTCTGTTGTTGTTTACTCGCTTTAGGCTCTCATGATTTATATGTCTTTCGTCTAGATATACATACATACATACGTCTTTATATACGCGGAATATGTGCGTGTACTTATATTCCTTTTAAATAGCATGTGTTTGGCCAATGCCCTTTCACCACATGCACGCATATACACATACACGTATACAAGTATATGTACATGTACGTGTTCCCAAACCAATGCGTGCGAAACGCGTGACCACTTAACAGTTTCATATTGATTATGATGTGACATTGATGATGCTAACCCAAATATGGGACACACGCACACACACACATATATATACAATACCAGATGTGGTTGAATGCGTCACATCGTCATCATAATCATTATCGCTGTGGTATTTACTAGGCAGGCGGTAGTTCATACATACAGACATACTTATATATATAAGTTAGGAGCAGTTGCGTTGGAAATTAAAACGAAATATGCTTCAACAAATTTTTTTTTACTTTGCCACAATGAATTTTATGCATGTTCTGCTCTGCAGCTTAGAGCTTAGAAACTAATTAAAAAATGTATTTTTGAAGAATTATTTAACTACTCACATTTATAGTGTTTTTAGCCTTAATTTGAGAGATTTTGTTTTCTATATATTTTAGTGCTTACCTGTAAAGAAAAAGGGTAGAGTTAGTTATTAATATATTAAAAAAAAGTTAATAATTACAAATAACATGGAAATTATTTGCAGTTTTGGAGAGATATAAATACTGCGCGAAAAATTGGAGCTTCATTGGTTACAAACTGACAATTTTTCTTAATTTTCCAGCAGGTGGCCTATTAAAAAAATTTTATTTTCAAAATTTTTTCGTTTAACTAATTAGTCTCCACAAATTTTTCTTCCGAATTTTTTGGAAAATTTTTAACTGATAACGTCTAATAGTATAGGAAAAAACTTTGTTCTAGATTCCTAGAAAATATAAATTCGATTGGGTATTTTTGGTTGGCAACTAAACGGGCAATTATTTATCATTTATTTACCACATTTAATGTGTGTTTTTCAATTTTATTAATTTTATATCTGTCAAAACTCTAAAATCATCCGAATCTCCGGCGTGTCGAACTCGCCTACGAAGAATCTGCCAGTATTTTGAAGAGTTTTACCTGACGTCCATTACTAATAATGATAAATTGTAGACTTACGGTGTGTTAGTTGAAATTTGCCGGTTTTTTTCGATAAAAAGAACACTTTATTTTCAGAGGAATCTCAAAATTTTTTTATTCAAAGTATTGACCATTAGTTTCTACACATTTCGCCCAACTCTCAGGCAAATTATGGATACCACTCCAAAAAAAACTTTTTCTCTTTCGAGGCAAACCATTCGACGAGCCATTTTTCGACTTCTTCAAAATTAGCGACGTCGGCCGGGACGAGGTCTGGAGAGTACGGCGGGTGCGATAATATTTCCCAATTAAGTGTTTTTAATGTGTCTTTCACCAGTTTAGCGGTATGAGACGGCGAGTTGTCATGCTGCAAGATAACTTTGCCATGTCTTCGGGCCCATTCCGACCGTTTTTCGATCAACGAATGATTCAAATTGATTATTTGTTGTCGGTAGCGTTCCGTGTTCACCGTTTCACCAGGTTTTAACAACTCGTAGTACACCACACCACACTGGTACCACCAAACACAGAGCATTGTCTTACGGCCAAAGCGATTTGGCCTTGCAGTCGATGGGCCAGCTTCACCAGGGGAAATCCATGATTTTTTTCGCTTCGGGTTCTCAAAATAAATCCATTTTTCGTCCCCAGTGACAATTCGATGCAGAAAAGATTTCCTTTCGAATCGTTGAAGCAGCATTTCACAAACGGTTTTTCGATTTTCCATTTGTCTATCGTTCAGCTGGTGTGGCACCCATTTTCCATACTCCTGGATCTTTCCCATGGGTTTTAAACGTTGGCAAATTGCTCCTCGAGTCACATGTAGTGTTTCTGCCAATTTTTGTTGCGATTGGGTTGGATCAACATCCAATAGCGCCTGCAATTCCTCGTCTTCGAACTTTTTCGCTGCACCAGGATGTTCATTGTCTGTCAAATCGAAATCTCCACTTTTAAATTGACGAAACCATGTCTTACATATTCTAATCACTGGTCCTGTTGGGTTCCATACCATGGACTCCTCTTTGGTTTCTGCATTGTATTTAAAGAACCAAGATTCGTCACCAGTAGCGATTTTACTAATGTTGCTTTCTACAAGCCAGTATTGATGGCTAGGAAGGTTTTGTTGAATGTTGGGTGAAATTAGCAATTGGACCGTCTGAAGGAAGAAATCGCTCAGAAGTATCCAGCTTTGGCTAGCAGGAGGGGAATTGTGTTTTATCACAACAACGCCAGACCACACACATCAACAGTGGTTCACCAGAAGCTCCGATAGCTTGATTGGTAGGTTCTTATGCATTCACTTTATAGTCCGGTCTTATTTATTGCGAACGATGAATTTTGATGATGATGCTGGTGAAGGATTGGCCTGTGAAAATAGATTTTCCCAATTTCTTGCCAATAGGTACGAGAATTTATATTAGAGAGACACAATGACATTACCTACCAAATGGCAAAAATTTATCGAAAAAACTGTGCATTTTGGACATTAAACGGGTAGTTCTAAATATGGGAATTCAAGCCTTTAAAACTACTATTTTTGACTTCAAATATATAAAAGGTTAAACAATATTCCAATTGAGTAAAAACAAATCATTAATTTTTGCATTGTTTCACTCTCTTTCATCCTTTCTTTGTTCGCTTCACTCTAAAACCGAAAATTGGGACAACATCTCCGCTGGCAACCTAAGTCGCGATTTGGAATATTTAGCTACTTCCCATAATTTTTATTTATATTTTAAATTGTCTCACAAAACTTTTTTGAAATTTTTTATTTTCTCATTTAAAATTATAAGCTAATTTCTCTCAAACATATTTTACGGTAATTTATAAAATATTTGTTTTCTTTTCATTAAATTTTAATTTAAAATAAAATCAAGTTTTTTTTAAATATTATAAAGCTTTCAAAACTTTTTTTTTAAACGGTTTGAAATTTTTCTCAATCCATTAATTGTAAAATATTTAATTTTAGAAATTAATATAAAGAAATATTAAATTCTTTCTCCACATAACCTTGAACTAAACAATAAAAAAACAAAATTACTTTACTTTTTTCGGTTAATTTCATTTGAATTTAACGTTTTTCTTCCAGCAAAACGCTCCCCTAGTTTCCCATCAAATATTTGCATAATTTTCACACAGAAACTGAAATGCACGTTCATTCAGTTTTCCTTTGCCGCCGCCGGTTAACTTTAATTGAATTTTCAAATCAACACTAAAAAATCAAATAGAAAGCAGAAAGTAATCGAGTGTATAAATGAGAACGAAGGTGTTTGTAAGTGCATTTAGGTACAGTGTTTTAGTAGAGCATTTTTGTTACACAAAAATATAAAAACTACTGAATATTCCAAATTCAAATAGAATTAATATCATTTTTATTTATACATATTTTTTTTTGACTATATTTTAGTATGCCCTTTCATTCACTATTATTCAAAATTCATTGCACTCTCTTTTTTACTTCTCACTTTTTGCTTTCCATCTCCGCCAATCCCATGGTCGGTGTAGCTGCTACTTCGCACTTGTGGCTTTAGGTTCTTGTAGTTGTCGTTGTTGTTGTTGTCGTTGTTTTGTTCTTGTTCTAAATTCAATTTGCAGTTGACTCAAGTGCGGACGCTTCCGGTTTGTTGGAAGTCAATAAAATGCAAAGAATTTCCGGTTACTGCCATCATAAGAGCTGTAGCTGCTGCCGCTGCTACCGTCTGCAGTTGTGCTTAGCTGCAGTTGTAAGCGTTAAAATTTAATGGTTTTAAAGTAGGTACATAGAGGGAGAGACAGCGCTTGATGATTGCGGATTTTGTGGGATTAAGGTTAGGTCTGCGTTAGAATTTCATGAGTATATTTTCTTCAACACCTGTCGGAAAGAAGCATATATTTAAGTGTATAAAATTTGATGTGCTGAAAAGTTTTCAGAAGAAGAAGTGAACTAATTTTTTTTCGGTTATACTTTATTATATTTTGTTTATTTTATATTCCTTTATTTATTTTTATTATTTAATTTAATTTTGTTTTATTTATATTCTTTTCTATTTTATATAATTTCTTGTTAAGTTTTATAATGTTTTTTATATTGCGTGCCATTTAGGTTTTATAGATTATTTCATTATTTTTATTTTATTTTATTTTATCTTATTTTATTTTTAAGTTATTTTATATTTTTACTTCGCTTCATTTTCTATTAAATTTAATATAATTTAATTTTATTTTACTTCGTTTTATTTTCTTTAATTTTATGTAATTTAATTTAATTTTATTTTATTATTACTATTTTTTATTTATTTCATTATATTTTGTGTAATTTTATTAAATTCTTTATTTTTATTTAATATAATTTTATTTTACGTTATTTTATTTTATTTTATTGCGTATTATTATATTCTATTTTACGTTATTTTATTTTATTTTAATTTATTTTATTTTATTTTATTTTATTTTATTTTATTTTATTTTATTTTATTTTATTTTATTTTATTTTATTTTATTTTATTTTATTTTATTTTATTTTATTTTATTTTATTTTATTTTATTTTATTTTTTTCATTTCATGGCTTTTAGAAAACAGGAAAATGTACAGAAGTTAGATTTACGCTTTGTTTGTAGTCTCTTTGTTATGTTGTTTGAATAAAGTCGTTAAACGGATTTCTGCGCGCTTATTTTGGTGGGTCCGAAATCGGTTTCTCTGATAATATTTTTATTTTATTTTAATTTATTTTACTTTACTCTGTTTTATTTTATTTTACTTTATTTTATTTTATTTTATTTTATTATATTTTATTATATTTTATTTTATTTAAGTTTATTTTATTTTATTTTATGTTACTTTATTTTATTTTATTTTATTTTATTTTATTTTATTTTATTTTATTTTATTTTATTTTATTTTATTTTATTTTATTTTATTTTATTTCATTTTATATTTTATTTTATTTTATTTTATTTTATTTTATTTTATTTTATTTTATTTTATTTTATTTTATTTTATTTTATTTTATTTTATTTTATTTTATTTTATTTTATTTTATTTTATTTTATTTTATTTTATTTTATTTTATTTTATTTCATTTTATATTTTATTTTATTTTATTTTATTTTATTTTATTTTATTTTATTTTATTTTATTTTATTTTATTTTATTTTATTTTATTTTATTTTATTTTATTTTATTTTATTTTATTTTATTTTATTTTATTTTATTTTATTTTATTTTATTTTATTTTATTTTATTTTATTTTATTTTATTTTATTTTATTTTATTTTATTTTATTTTATTTTATTTTATTTTATTTTATTTTATTTTATTTTATTTTATTTTATTTATTTATTTATTTTGTTTTATTTTTTTTTACTTTTCTTTATTTTATTTTATTTCATTTAGTTTATTTAATTTAATTCAATTTTATTTTGCTTTATTTTACTTAATTTGATTTTGTTATATTTTTTTATTTGATTTCACTTTATTCAATTACTTCAGTGGATGAGACTGGGAAAAAAGAGCGAGAAATTGTTTGAGAAATAGCTTTTACGCTCGTTTGTCCTGTCAAGCTCTTAGTAATAGTCTCATTTCTCATAGTCTCAGCGTCTTGAAGCAAATGTTGTAATTAATACATGTATTCAAATCCGTGTCGTAAGTATCAATTTTGCTCTACTGAACTTTTTTCCTACCGGCCTCTATGCTCATTCTATTACTGAGTCAAAAATTCACCACAGAAAATTTCTCACAAATCAAAAACGGCAACGGAAACCACGAGAATACCGACTTGTAGCCTCGACCCCAGCAGGTCGGCCTCTTTTCAGGCACATGATTTTTGTTGTATTTTACCGTTGAAACTTGCAATATTATTTGCCATGTACTGTTGCAAGTGCGAAGCTGCCTGTCAGGTGATGACTTGCTCAGCTAAGCTATGGCATGACAATTCGAAGTGCAAAAGAAAATGCAAACAAACAAATAAAGTGCATGTATGGTATTTACCGTTAGCAGCTGCATATGGAAATTGAATGCCATGAAAAGTTGCTCGCTTCATTTGTTTGGATTGTATTGGTAGTGGAAAGGAAGAAAGGAAATGAAAATTGAAATTTGCACGTATTCAAGCAATTTATGTGTGCGTGTGTTGGTGTTGGTAAACAAATACACACCGACAATTAGTTGGACAGACAGGTGTGTAAACCGACGCATAAGCAAACATGTGAAATGTGGCAAAGGGTAAAAAGAAAAAATTGTCATGGCATGACAGGAATGGCGAAATATCATAAAGAAAATATGGAATGAGTAAGAGAAGAGACAAAAAATACTGGAAAATCCATGATTTTAAATGAAGCTTTGTGTTTGTAGTAAAAAGCGCATAAGTTGAATTGGAAAGATTTTGGAGACTGTTGTATGGAATTAGGTTAATTTATTTATTTAGATAATAATATTCATTTTGGGTTGGCTTGCGAGGTTTCTTTTTTTTAATTTCTGCTTGTGGTGAAAATTATTTCAATTGTTTTATTAAAATTGCTATTTACGAACTTATCTCTTTTTTCTTTGAAAAAAAAAAAAAAAACATTGTGCCCCTATAAGTATAATACTCGTATGCATCTACTAAAAGTCTGCAAAAAAATAAAAAAACAAAAAAAAAAAATGCAGTGTCATTGACATTTGTGACATACGTATAAGTATGTACATTTAAATCAATATTTACAAACTCATAGGTTCTGGCTGGTTATTTGCTGACAAGCTGTGCCACCTACCATATATACCATACATACGTATTTAAGAAAATGGCGGAAAATATGTCAGTTGTAATTTTTTAAAGAAAACTCACCCTGCATTTGGTTATGATCAAACTGAGGATATACAATATAAAATTTTCGGCTCTTATGTTATGTCAGAAAATAAAATATGGTATGACATAAAATATGGCAAAACATAAAAGATGGATAAATATAATAATAGTAAAATTTGAAACATTACTGAATACTATTTAAAAAGAAGTTGCTAAAAATAGCTTAATAAACACAAAGTATTTAGTGAAAATTTAAATATTGAACAGTTTTATTGTAAAATTATATTTTTGTTTAAGATAAGTAAAAAAACCTTTTAATTAATTCTAAAATTTAACATAAAATATAAATAAAAATGTTATGTGAAATACAAATTCATTTCAAGAAAACTAAAAAATATATACTACATACATATGTATGTTTCCGATCTTAATGAAAATTTATGGTTAAAAATAAAATATGACTGAACATTCGATATTGGACAATTGAACATACATTATTGCTGAATATAAAACTGTTTTCCCCCTGTGTTTTGTAATCGGCCTATATATTTTGCTTGACACAAAATATAGTTAGACATTAAATGCAGCTTACCATTAAATACTGCTAAAAAATTGATATAAAATATTTATATCAGTTGTCATGACTGTCAAATATGTCATGAATACGTTCGATGATGACTAAAAAAAATTTATGAAAGTTGCTGGCTGAACATAAATTATGTCATGACATTAACAATTGCTGAAAATTAAACTTTGCGAACGATGGCGTACAGAAATTTTTTTAGAAATATATAAAATATAGCTTAACATATTATATATAAATTAAAGTGGTAGCTATATAAAATTTGGTTCAAGATAAAAATGAAAAAGCAAAGTTAAACATAAAATATCGCCGAGCTAAAAATTTTTCTAAGTAAAAAAAATTCCAAAAAATTAAGCTAAACTAAAAAATTTCCAAAAAATTTAGCCGAACATAAAAAATTTGCAGTTTACTGCTAAGTATAAAAAGATCCCAAAAAGTAATACTAAACATAAAAGGCGCCAAAAAATTTAGCTAGACATAAAAAATTAAAAAAAAATTTAGATAACATAAAGAAATGCAAAGCAAAGAATTAGTTGGCATAAAAAATGGGTAAACATAAAAAATTGCTAACCATGAAAAATGGCGAACAGAAATTTTGCTAAATGTTGCCTTCTTTCAAAAATTGCCAAAAAATTTAGCTGAACATAAAAAATCTACATTTCACTGCATTTTACATACCTATAAAAAGTTCCAAAAAATAAAGCTATATATAAAAAGTTGCCAAAAAATTTAACTAGACATAAAACATTTTCAAAAACGTTTCGATGACGTAAAGAAATGCTAAGCAAAAAATTAGCTAGCATAAAAATTGCTAAACATAAAAAATTGCTAACCATAAAAAATGGCCAAACAGAAATTTTGCTAAATGTTGCATAGCATACATTTGTAAGCACAAAAATTTTTTTTACCAAAAAATCATAATTAGTAAACGTTGCCTTTCTCCAATCCACCCACCTTTACTGCATTCCTTATATGCTTTTAAGTCATTACGTAAGCAATTGAAAAAATCTATCTAAGCCTGATTGCCTTAGCATTCCTTTTATGAGCGACTATGCCGTGAAAAAGGATTTAAATTACATTTTTAGTAGTGGAAAAGTGAAGAAAATAAAGCATAAGACTTGAGTGTGACAATAAAGCAAAAACTTTATTAAAAAGTCATTCAATTTAGGTAAGGGAAGTGACTGTAAATAATTTTTTTTTATGAAAAACGTAAGTGCCAACCTCCACTCACACTACTTTAACAAGAATTGATAATAAAAGTGTGCTTTATTAACATAAGATTTTAGTAAAAAGCTCTTACGTATAGTAACCTGTGAAAAAATGTAAGCTTATCTATTTCTTCGAAGCTTTTTGATTACTAACAACAGCTTTCACATGCTATATTGATGGTTATAGGGCATTAACAATGCATTAAATCTCGCGCAAATACCGTTAAAATTACACTTGCCAGTAACTTTTATTCACTTACGAACATATATTTAGTTTTATGACACAGGAACTTTTATGAGTCCTTCCATACATACCTCAAATGCAGGTTATATGTGTGTAAATCTGAAGAAATGCACACTTTTATGAGAAGTGCAGCTATTTAAGCAATAATTTGATTCATCTAATTTTTCTTCCATGACTTTTGTAAGGGAAAGAAGTTTTATTTCTTAATGTATTTTTTGTGTTTTTCTTGAAAGCTAGTTTTATTTTTATTGAGATTGTAACGGTGTTTATGAGATTACAAATATCTCGAAAGTGCTTTTATATGAACACGAAGCAAATATTTATATGAATTTTTTGTGGATTCTTTCACAAGCGCTAAGAGCGAAATCTTTTTATTGTTTGTGAGTAAGCAGAAAATGAAGAGGTTTACGATTTTCCCCTAATCATACCCTACAATATTAATAGAGCGTAATCTGTGCATTCCTGTGAATAGCACAAGTTCCGTTTTGCTCACATTTAAGCTTTAGCCATATGGTTCAGCTTAGCGATTAAGGTGAAATATATTTTTCTGAAAAAGGTTAGTGAGGATGTCCGGGAATCCCCCTCTAACTGAAATAGTAACATCGTCAGCATTAGCCACATTATGAAATCCCTTCCTTTCTAAGTCTAAAAACAATTTATTCACTGGAGGAGTACCCATGTCTGCATAACAGTGCGAGTGAACAAGCTCAAAAGCATTCGTTCAATTAATTTCACAAAGGATTTTGAGTTGCCCAGTATCGCTTTCATTATGGCGCTAGTTTGAATATCATTAAAGGCGCCTTCTACATATATCAAGAAAGGCGATAAGTATGTCTGCCTTTAATATACTCCTCTATTCAATCGAAACACTTTTTATATGGGCAAAACTTATTTCTATTTGAGAAAATATTTGAGAGGTGTCCACAGCAACTGCACTCAAAGTATTTTTGAATTATAATGCATTTTTTGAAATTTTTTACTTTCTTTTTGATGAAAAACAACATACAAGAACACCGTTAATATAGAATGCAAATTTATCTGCACGTTTGCCGGTCAAAATATAAATCGAAAGTAAATTTCCCAAAGGACTAAAAGAGTATTGCAGTTAAAAAATATTTGCCATAAAAAATAAATAAACAAAAAATAAATAAAAGCAATCTACGGATGTCATGTTATGAATGAAACGAGAGAGGAGTAGAGATAGAGATCGAGAGAGAGCACGAGGTGAGGTTATTGTAGGCGAGTGGAATACGAAATGAGGCAAATCTTTGCGGCGCCTATACAGGAAACCAAACAGCCAACAGCCAACAGCCAACAGCCAACAGCCATCAGCCACTCAGCCACGCATTGCTACATTTCTGCATTACTTCAACTTGCAAAAAGATGAAAAAGTCATATCTAGTGTTTGCAA
Organism: Ceratitis rosa; assembly: GCA_037013455.1. Taxonomy (NCBI): domain Eukaryota; kingdom Metazoa; phylum Arthropoda; class Insecta; order Diptera; family Tephritidae; genus Ceratitis; species Ceratitis rosa. Next base: position 16,944,459 of record JAWMAG010000008.1, on the reverse strand, counting down.
AAGGAATGTTCCATGCTGTGCGTCGCCGCTCTCTCGATTCATTTGAATTCAGGCCAAGTATGCAATTGAATTTTCTCACGACTGAACTTTTGTAATGCAAGCGTGGACGGGAGGTGCGATGGTGGATGATTGCAAAAGTAGCAAAGTAAAAGATGCACTTTGTAGAGAGGTTTTTTCGTTACTGCTACATAGTACACGTGCAAATAAGTATAATTGTGAAAGGAGGCCAACATCATCATTATCAGCAAACAAGTGAAATCAACGAAAGAAGATGCGTAAAATTAAAAAGTCAAACAATAAGTTAAGAGATTTGTGCAGTAAGTACATGTGGTGATGGTAAGTGTGTTTACTGAACTTTTTAAAGTTTACTTGCGCTATATGGCAGAGTAAATATGAGTAAGAAAAATATTTTTTATTTATTTACGTATGGTGAAACTTTGAAAATAGTTGAAGAAGCAAAAGAATTTAGACTCTCCGTTTAGTATTGTCATATGATTTTGTTTGGCAACCTTTTTATATTATGAATTATTTTTTACCGACAAGATACTGACAGATATACACCTTTTTATGCACTTACCTATATTATGCCTTTATTTTTCGTATTTTATGACTTACCATATTTTATGTCTTACCATATTTTATGTTTTTACCATATTTTATGACTTGCTATAATTTATGTTTTACCATATTTTATTTATTATTGTATTTTATGTCTTACTTTAATTTATACGTTTAATTTTTATAAAAGTTTTCGGCTTGCAAATATTGTAAAAGCTGTCTGTCTCACAAAATTTTAATCATGCTAGGTGCAAAGCTTTCATTTGTCGATACTTGATGCAGCGTTTTGTGCCTTAACGATATTCGATAAAGGAAATATTTTACATATGTCAAAGTGGTTTTTGTTAAGTTAAAGTATTAAATTTTTTTTATATAACATACGATTAATTTTCGAAATTATACAATGTCTGTAAAAAATTCATTAATGTCCAGACATTTTTCGTGTTTCGCTTTATTTAATAAAAAATTCCTGAGCAGCAAAGTTTGCATCAGAATTTGTGCAAGTCTGACACTAATTATGGCTGGCTAAATTGAATGTTCAGCCTAATTTTAAGTCGAGAAATATGTTTAAGCAAATTTTTTGTACGCACCGTAATTTTTCGGTTTTCACTTATATACAAATAATTAAACACTCACCATTCGAATATTCACTAAAGATGTATGCATACACATACTAACTTACTAGTTTACCATATTTTAAGGCGTTGTATAGTAACATTAGTTCACACTGACATTTATTTATGATTGCCGTCATGTGCTTGGACCGCCCGACGGTTGTGCGTTCTCAGCCATAATCTCAGTAGATTTTTCCAGACGATTGCATTTTTTTTTATTTTGCTTTGCGTAGCGACGTTCGAAATATTTAATGCGATAATATAAAAATTTGCATATCGCCTGTGGCTATAGTCAGACGTGATGGCTTCTAGTTTCTTTTGTATGTGGCAATATATGTATAAATTCAGTAGTAAGGATAAACACTGAGGAATGTAGGTTATTGTTTCACTTGTTTTGCAATATTATTTCCATAAAATTTCGATTTCTTTTTTGTCATATTTCGTGTGAAATGTAATCATCATGTGTATATGGCACGCTATTTGTTAGGTTTATAGACCTAACATGACCAATTTAAAAAGTAACATTTTCTGATATATTTTTAATTTATTTAATTATTTTTCTAACATTTTTTTTATGATACTTTAAGAAAAGTGTGCCTTAAATTCTTGAAAACAAAGATTTAGGTGTGAGTCTTTGATAAAATCACTTAGCTAACTCCCAAATGTAGGCCACATTTTGCTCTATTAGGAACAATTTTGTTTAAATTTGTATGTCCTGATAATAATTTAGCGTTACCAAAAACTTCAAAATTTGCGAATAAAATAATACATTACCTACAATTAAAATGCAGTAAATTTTTAGATCACTTACAATATGTTAAGTAGAAATAAACTTTTCTGTGGTCACTTGCTATTATTATTTAGTATAAAAAAATGTACCATAAACATATTAACCAATGAAGAGATCTGTACGTGTTTCCGATACATTTCAGGTAAAAAATTTTCTTACACACTTAAACTTACAAATTTATTTGAAATTGTTTAATATTATATAAATTGTATAATTCATCTTATTTTTATATTAATAAAAAACTTTGGCAAATATGTCCCACAAAGTCCTTCAAATTTAATTACATAACGTATAAATCTTTGACAAACTACAAAAGCTAACTCCTAAATGTAGACAACGAAATGTAAGGAAAATGCTTGTATATAAAAAACGTTGCCTACATTTAGGATGTACAGAGAGTGATTCAACGCTTCCATAGTTCAAACCTGTATATAGGTAAATCGTAAACACTGTACAACTGTGGTGAATAATAATAATGTACAACGTTTTGTTAGACTTGATATAAACGTTGATGGCGTTATAGTACACAAATGTTTTTAAAATGCAACTATTTTATATTTTTGATTGAAAATAAATTGTTGACTTTTTTCTTTGTTTCCAAAACTCGAGGCCCAATTTTCGAACTAATTCACTTCATATGTAAATAAATTTTTGAGTGTAAAAATTTAAATATAAAAGAGCCATAGTACTCGTATGTAAGTTGGTATGTAAATATTGACTCGAAAGCAGTAAATCACACACTAACCGGTCAAGTGCTTCATTCTATTTTATATATATTTTTTTTCACTACCATTATTAATTGCATGAAGCGGAAAAAGTTCCACCCAAAATTGTGGCTGACTAAAATGCGAGCAAAATTTACGATATGTTGAAGTGAATGAATTTGTGAAAAAGCGTTGGCCATAAATAAGAGTCGAAGAAAAAAGTTAACAGTTTTGTCATCAATTAATTTTTTTTTTCAAGCGTCATATGTGTACAGAAATCTCTGAAAATAAATACCGATGGAACATAAATTTATGTAGTTTTTATTTCGCAGTGCTCGTAAGCTCTGTGCCATTAAGTAATTGATATCAGAGTTTTTTTTATAAAAAAAAATTAGTGAGTAGTTTAGTGGAAAAATTTATTCAGTTAACATAATATTTTTTTGTTTGTTTCAGAACATTTTATTTCGGTATTTAAAAATATTATGTATTTGCTCACAAATTTAACAGATCACAAACTTATCAGTCATATTCGGACTTAAATGGCTTCATTGAATATGAGTTAGATGATGCTTTTGATTAGATGAAAAATTATTGTTTATTCATTCTTTATCAATTACATTTATTTTATTACATCTATTTATTTGCTAAATATTTATTTAATCAACCATTTTACCTTATTTTATTTTTATTATTTACATAGTATTTTTTTATTTATTTCATTTATATATATAATTGGCGCTTTGTTACCGCTGAAGTGATTTTCGGACGAGCTCCTCCTCCAAAATGTGGTTTTACTTCATCTTTTAAATACACTCGGAGGGGTCGACATTTTTTGTTGAGGGGCAAAGTCAATTAGAAAATTTATCCTAATTTTACCGCGGCCGCCGATTTATTTAATTTACTTTGTTTTATTTTATTTAATTGAGAATAAATAAATTTTATTTAATTTTTAATTTATTTTACTTTTTTACTTTATATTATATTATTTCATTTTCCTTTACTTATATTCTTTTATTGAATTTATTTTTAATGTAATTTTTTTAATTATTTTTTTTAATGTTATTTTACTTTATATTATTTAAATTTTTTATGTTATTTAATTTTAATTTATTTTATATTATTATATATTTAATTTCATTTATTAAATTTTCATTCTATTTTATTATATTTTTATTTGACTTCCATCGAGCGTACAAGCAAATGAGATTGTTCATTTAATCTATGTTAATGGTTATCTTAATATACATATATTATATTATATTATAATTTTGATTCACCAAAGGAAAATACAGATTCGCGTTATAATTCGTTATATAAAAATATTATAATTAATATTTTATTTTTATTACAGCAATTTTCCCTCAAAGAGTTATGACTGCCATGGCGTATGAGTGATTGCAAAATTATTATGTATTGTAAGGGAGCAGTGTTCATATATCCCACATATCTTATGCATTTATATACACTTTCAAGCATCATTAAATGCATTTTCTCTGTGAAATCAAGCGTAATATTGAGATTCATGGTGTTGTAAAGATTCTTAATTGTCCATTGAGAAATGATTATGATGTGATGTGGAAGATTTAACCATACGAAATCAAATAAAAAAATATATGTAAAAAGTTATGGGGAAAAATATTACAAATGAGACATCTAATAAATATAAAAATGCTAAAGTACAAATATTGGAAATAATAAATATAATATATAAAAGTATAATGAAATTACTTAATAAAGCTATGCTAAAAAATATAAGCTTGGTTATTAACTCCTGAGTAGAAGAAAATTTCCGTTAAAATTTCTTATTATACTCTTAAGAAAGTTGTGATGCAAAAACCAAAATTTTTATGACTGCTTGCCGTTGGAAGAAGAAGACGCATTTGGACAGCATGATTAACACTGCAACTATGTGTACTATTGATGCTATGTGAATGGTGTTTTCTGCAGTTTCAATAAGGCAATAGTTCTTTTGGAGTTGGTCTTTTTGACAGCTGTTACTTGATTTATACACACCATGGTTTATCAATTGCTAAAGAACAGACTTGATCATTATGAACAACGTTTGCAAATCGTGCAAAGTTATTAGCAAAAAAAAAGGTTTATTGCGCGCGCTACATCCAACATTCAATAGATACAATCGCCCAAAAGAGTTGGAAATTTGAGCAACCATAAATCAGTTTTGCACTATATTTATTTCACCAGATAATGCGCACAGAAGACGCTATTGCTGATGCATAGCAGACTATCGAAGAAGAATCAAATGAGTCCATCCGCCATAGCCCGCAATAATTGAAACCGTGACCATTCACTTTAAGGGAGATTTTGAGGAAGAATCTTGGTTCGTGTGCTTACAAAATCCAGCTCCTGCAAGAATTGAAGCCGAACGACGATCAAGCGCTTTGGATGTTTGCGTAATGAAGTCAAAACCAGATGGTTACCGATCCCGATTTTCATAAAAAAATTTTTTTCAGCGATGATGCTCAATTTCGGTTATATGGGTATGTTAGTAAATAAAATATTCACATTTGTTGTAATGATAATTCACGTGCCATTATTGAGACCTCATCACATTCTTGAAACGTAACACAGAGGGAATCATTGGCCCATATTTTTTTAAAGATTTCATAGCCAATGGAAAATGCTAAAAACCATAGTTAATAAAAAAATTAAAAAATTTCTTAATTAATATTTTTTGAGAGTCATTTTATTCTATAAATTAATAGAAAAAATGTAAATGGACAGAATTTAATGTAGTTTAAAACTAAATAATTAATTTTAAAAAATATTTTATCCTCCAGAAAGGCCTCCCTAAAAGAGGTGTCTGACAGTGGGGAAGATATTTCTGCTTCAAATTATTTGAAACCCAAAAATTATAAAAATTTAGTATTATAATTGATGAATACAGGTCGTGATCAAAGGGTGCGATAATATTTCCCAATTAAGTGTTTTAATGTGTCCTTCACCAGTTTAGCGGTATGAGACGGCGCGTTGTCATGTTGTAAGATAACTTTGCCATGTCTTCGGGCCCATTCCGACCGTTTTTCGATCAACGCATGATTCAAATTGATCATTTGTTGTCGGTAGCGATCCGTGTTCACCGTTTCACCAGGTTTTAACAACTCGTAGTACACCACACCACACTGGTCCCACCAAACACAGAGCATTGTCTTACGGTCAAAGCGATTTGGCCTTGCAGTCGATGGGCCAGCTTCACCAGGGAAAAGCCATGATTTTTTTCGCTTCGGGTTCTCAAAATGAATCCATTTTTCTTCCCCCGTGACAATTCGATGCAGAAAAGATTTCCTTTCGAATCGTTGAAGCAGCATTTCACAAACGGTTTTTCGATTTTCCAATTGTCTATCGTTCAGCTAGTGTGCTGGTGTGGCACCCATTTTCCATACTTCTGGATCTTTCCCATGGCTTTTAAACGTTGGCAAATTGCTCCTCGAGTCACATGTAGTGTTTCTGCCAATTATTGTTGCAATTGGGTTGGATCAACATCCAATAACGCCTGCAATTCCTCGTCTTCGAACTTTTTCGCTGCACCAGGATGTTCATTGTCTGTCAAATCGAAATCCCCACTTTTAAATTGACGAAACCATGTCTCACATGTTCTAATCACTGGAGCATGTTCACCATAAGTTTCTACCAGCAACCGGTGAGCTTCAGCTGCTTTTTTCTTTTGATGAAATAAGAAAAGCAACGAATGCCGCAAATGCGATTTACTTGGAACGAAACTCGACATATTCACTGAGGTAAACAAATATGACGCTATTATTTTGGCGGAATGTGACTTGCGTATTTTTGTAGGTTAATGCAAAATAGAAAAAAATTACATACATGCCAGATCATAGAAATTTATACATATTGCTAGCGACATCAACTAGTAAAACCGGCAAACTTCAACTAACACCCCTGGTACATTAAGTTAAACTACTCCGCCTTGTGCTTCGGATATTTTCGAATGTCACGAGACGTCCTTAATGATACGATCATATCTTTAGGACTATTTGTCGAATCGAGTTCAGATTTTTGGCAAATATTATCAGATATATATGCATTCGAAAAATTAAAAAAAAATTGTATAACCCTTAAGGACTAGAGCAAATGAGATAAAACTCTTACCTTTTTTTATTGTTGACTTTGTCACTAAGGCGTTTCTCTTTCTCTTTATCAGCCCAAAAAACGTGGAGAAGGAGAAAGAAATAAACGCTCAACTGGAAAATTCGACGATGATGCTGGCTTTATTTTTTCAATTTTTTTATCTATGAAATGTGTGACATGAAAATTTGGCCTGAAATTGTTGAACTCCGAATACAAATAGCGGCGAGCGGAGGTTGAAGCTAACGACAGTGCAAAACTACTGGAACATATTATAACAGAGGCAGAAAGCTAATTTAATATCATCACGGAGGTGGCATTATGTTTCGCCAAGACCAAAACAAAACTCGACAAATAAAGCTAAAGCTCGCTGTTTTCCTCGATTCCAATGACACAATAAATTCTTAGCATAGCGCCAGCGGTCAATAAGGAATACTACTTACGAGTATACATAGACTTACAGCCACAAATGCGACTTATTCTTTCTTTAGGAAGCTTACAACAGCTTTTGCTACTGCTGTGAGCTGAAGGGAATGAGGAGCCTGTTTAAATACCAAACGCTCTCATTAATTCAAAGTAGAATACTTGCAACCCATCTGGTACGAAAGCTTGAATGGCAGTTTCAATGCGGACACCAAATGGTTTGAATGCAGCGATAAAATAAAGTTTAGTTGCTACCTAAAGCCAGTTACTATTACTACCCTGCAGGGAAAAGGTAGACTGCGATGCAAAAATTCTACAATAGTTAAATACCAATATTTCGAAGACGAAATCTTACTATTTGTTGTTGTAAACCAGAATTATACTAGTATTAAAAAAGACAAAAATATACTAGTCTGCCATAGACTAGAATTATACTAGTGTTTTTCCGTAGAATCTGGACTAGTTTGCAAAAATTCTACTATTTAAACTAGTATTTTGTGGACAAATTCATACCAGTTTGTCGTTTTGCAAGAAAGAAAATTAAAACTCATAAGTAACTAGAAGCTCCAGTCATACATTATTACACTGTATTATTAAAACAACAACAACAACCATATATTATTATTTTTTTTTTATTTTGTTCAATTGTAAGAAATGATAAATATACCGAATCATGTTTAGATGGTTATCTGACCCACTTCCTTGAAAGACATAATTTACCAAATTACAAGTAAAGTGAACCATAATTGAGTCTTTTCAAATAAATCGGTCACTATTTAACTTTCCGTCGAGGTATTTTCTCAAAAAACTTTTCCAATCTACCTGAACACACACCAAAAATTTTCTTAAAATCCTTTCAACTGTTCGAAATGCCAGAATTGTTCGAATTGGTTTTTGACTAATAAAATGCAGTCGCGTCTGAGGCGAACTAGTTCTCAATTGGTGTGAATGAACAGGTGTTTTAACTGGTATTTAACTAGTTTGAAGCTGAAGCATATACTGACAATTGGCATTTCGGCGGGCATCGCCGTGTTAAAAATACCACTTGTTTGCATGGAAAGTAAAGGAGGATGAACTAGTTGATGTAAAAATGTAAACTAGTAGGATTCTAGTTAATAACTAGTACTTTTCCTTGCAGGGTGTTTGTAGAATAGACAAAAATACTAGATATTTATTCATGTGTCCTAAAAATGCCTCAAATCGAACACTAAAATCTCATCATCAAATTTTATGGCATTTTCTTCAGGTCTTTGCATACTGATTTATATATTATATACACGGTGTGTCCCAAAAATAACCGAACTTTTTGGATATAAAATAGTAAAATACACATTATATTATCTTTGAAAGTTATTATTTATTCAAAATAGGTTCCATTTGACTCAACACAACGTTTGGGACGATCAACCAGCGCATGCATAGATTTTTTTATGTCATTTATAGAAATGTTCTTCAGTACCTCGGTTACGGCTGCTTCATTTTTTAAAATTTTTTTTTATTTCTTAAACTTAAATTTTAATTTTCAAGTTTGGCACAAAATTTTATATTTGCTCTTTTTTTTTTTTTGGAACCATTAGCACACTTTTGGTTTTATTGAAATGGCTGTCACTTTTACTTCTGTCATCCGACTTACATGAAGTTAGGTGCGTTTGAAAGAGGATGAATGTATCTTTTTAATGTTGCAAATTTTCAATAGATGGCGCTGTATGTAGTATGATTTAAAAATAAAGTTCGGTTATTTTTGGGACACACCGTGTATGTATGTCTATAATATTAGCAAATCACTGTATTTTTTTCGATAAAATGCTCAACAGATGTACCACAAATAATTTATACAAATCTTGTTTCAATGGCGTGCAAAACTTCGACCGCAAACAATGAGTTCCCGATAATTATCGCAATTTGTATACAGTATGTGTATAACGGTTATTGTTGCGTTTAATTGGCAGCGAGAAGTTTTCCGCCGCTTAAGATTACAAGACGTTGAAATGTATTTTTGGTGAGGTTACAAGCTAAGCACCAAGTGCAAACACACACAGACACATACATACATAAGTAAATGTGAAACAAAATGGAAGCGAAAGCAATAAAGTGGGTAAGTGAAAACAAAGAAATTGTCTGAGAAACAAAATGCTTAGAGCAAAGACATGAAAAGCAATGAAATGAAATAAAATTAACAATGCAGTAGGAAATGGCTTAAAAGATAAATAGCAACAACCGCCCACTAACTCGCTGTCCATCTACACCGTTAAGTGAGTAAACCAGCATACGCGCGTTGCATGCGGAATGAGCTAAGAGCAGCGATATTTTGGATTTTAGTAATTATTTGCGAAAAGTTTCCATCGTTGGTTTTTCCTTCACTGCTTCCTTGACAGCTTGTCCGAATTTTTTTTTAATTTTTTTTTATTTTTTCTTAATTTTTTTTCCACAAACCGTCTTGTTTGGCTGTGCGTTTTTTCTTTCGAGTTTTCTTAGTTTGTTTGTTTTCATGTCGTGAATGTTAACGGAATTGTCCTGCATTTGATTGCTCGCTCGGTGGCATTCATTCGTTTATTCGCTCATTGTTATGTAAGTTTGCTGTTTGCTGGCAAGTGACAGCATGAAATTTCAAATGCAGCTTGCGACTGCTGTTAAATTCTTTAAATGAAAGCTCTGATTATTTATTCTAAGAGATGAGTTGAGAATTTTGAGAGTTGGCGTGCTTTGCTTAGATTTGTTGAGGAAAATTTGTGTTGAATGTGTAAACCTTAAATAAAATATATCAGTTAAATTCTTTTTTTTTTAGCTAAATAAATTAAAATTCAGATATACATAACTTGTGTTAAGATTTAAAAGAAAACGCAACATAAATTATGTTTTACCATAAAATATGTCTTGCCATAAATTATGGTTTGACATAAAAATGGTTCAATGTACAAATATTTTATACCAAATGCAGTGCGAAAATGTCATGCGTTAAAAATTTCTCAACATAAAATATGGTTTAATTGGAAATCTCGCTAACATAATATGTGACAAGCGATCACTGCAGGCCAAATAATTTGTTTAGAAAAAAAGCATTAAGTATTTTGAGCACAAAGTACAATTTTTGTAAACTTCACTACAGTGTTCTTTTTTATTTGCAAGAACTTTGAAAAAGTAAAAAAATTTGAAGCATACTTTTTATCGCAATGTGAAATTTTTTCAAAGCCGCCAAAATAGAAAACAGCACGCATAGCGTGTATATTATGCAAAAAAAAAAGCTCTAACTCAACTAAAAGGTTTTTCCAGCTCATATTTTCCTCCACTTTTTGGGTTATACCGCATATTTCCAGAGAAATGCCAAATGAGCACAACGCCTGCGGATATGCAATGAAGGGTGAAGCTAGTGCTTGTGAGTGAAATATGGCTTTAAACGCTGAGAACAATTTAGCACTTTGTGTAAAAAACGATGAACTGAATTTTTTTTAGAAACAAGAGCTGTAAAGCTCAATATTCTGTTTGGTGCGCTGAAGAAGATTTAGTAAAGCAAGGGTTGTCGTTATGTCCATGTGTTGCAGGAGTTGTTTGATTTAAGTTTAAGCCATATTATTTAATTTTTCGAAATTTCTCGAGTTGATTAGAAAACATTTCGAAATATCCTAGAAAGCGGTCTGGCTCTTTTAGGACCAGTTACGGACTAGCTCAGTTAGATCTCACAAGTGAAAAAAAGAAAAAATTAAAGCCAAACAACAGTGATAAATTATTTTCTCATACCAGTTCCAAACTAATTACCATGTAACCAGTTAGGGATTAGTTATAGTCTTGAAAAATAACTAAATGTTCTCTTCAAAATGTAGCATGTTTTCAAAAAAAAAATAAAAAAAATTTAAAACAATCTGAGCGTCTATTGCAAAAGATAACTGTAATACAACTTTCGAAATAGTAAAAGAAAGCCAAGCCCACACTATAATCCCAAAAAAAATACACTGCGAACGAAAAACTTTCTGCATAACTTGAAATTTGTGTTAAGCTAGTGAAAATGTGTTTTAACCCACATGCGAAGAACTCAACACTGCACAAGGCCATTTGTCACACGACGCACCCACACACGACTTCCCCGCTAAGCACAGCAGTTTAACAAAGTATTACCGTTACAGAGTCAAGGTTAAACGCATATACGCGTAAGCACATGACTATGCATATAACTTAATCAAGTACATGGTGAAGTGGATACATATAGTACATATGTAAGCATGTGTGTAAATATATAAGAGCATAAACCGCTAAAACTAAATGGCAATATTAGCAAAAGTAAAAGAAAACTAAGCATAATAATGAAACTATGCGCCGCTAGAGTCGGGCAAACCTCAAAAAAAAAACCAAGTACGGCGTTAATAATGGCGGCATAAAATACATATTTACATAATGACCACCAACCACGACCATGGCAGTGATGGTCATTTGACGAGTCAAACGCGTGCTGACTTTGGCGGCTTAAAGGCCAATGCCATTTGTGGTTACACGTAGTGGGCAAATATAGCAAAAAAAAAAAAAATACATATAGCAAATACAAACTAAACGAAAAAATCTGAAACCAACTTCATTCAAGGCTAAGTAAATTATGCTAAACAGCAGCCGCTGCTGTGTTGAGCGCAGAGCGAATTCTTTTGTGTCAAATATGTTATTCAAAAGGCATTTGCCGAGCATCAGATTTCCAAGCTAACGGCATTAACTTTAGTTGATTTTTTTTTTTAGTTTGTTGTACTCGCATGAATGTGTGCGCCTGTGTTTACAAAGTCTCTTGTTTACCTCGATTTTTGCTCAATCACACATTTTTCTTCATCTAAGAGACAACAGTGCGTATACGTAACATTTTGCCATTTTTCCTTGGTTTACTCACATGCATTAACCATTATGCTGTCAGCGTTTATACACATGTATATGTTGCATTACACGTGTACTAGTTGTGTATGTGCACTTGTGTCATAAATATGTACATATAAATTTATAGCTTACTTTGAAGTCTCAAACGTATTTTATACGAAATTACAGATGTTAGTGTGATGTGCAGTATTTTTCTCTGCTCACAAATTTATGTACACAAAATTACCTGCTAACATATGTATTTATGCATCCCAATGTATTTGTGCTTTTATTTATTCCCTTAAGCGCTTTTAAGTAAAATATTTGTAAAAAATCATAATTATTGTTATGATGCCTTCCATCCATAAATCTCTTCCTGGGCTGCACTTTAATCATGGAATTATGCTTACAATATAATTTAATTTAAATATCAAGACAGAAAAGAGAAGACGTATGTAGAGCTTGAGGAGCTGGCCGACAGCATAATGCTTGTAAATTCTATACAAAATACCACGACTCAGAGAGGGAGCCACACTTTTCCTTAGTCTGCTGAATGGCAATGGAAATGAAAGGTACAAAAGTGCTTTACTTGAAACACCAATCGGTGAGTATGAATTAGGCGCTACGACAAGGTTTGAGTAACGATTGCCCGCTTTAAGAATAAGAAATCGGCGGCAACTGAGAGTTTATTTATGAAGCTATTCAGATATGTTTAGATGAAAGCATGACCAACGATTATGATACCCTTCACGTGCTTTTGTCATTAATAAAGTGAACCAAGTGTGGGGGAAAATCACTTCCTTCCTTTATATTGTTTCCGTACAACAACAATCAGATAGATATGATCAAAGTCATTTTAATTGATATTAAAATTAAAGAATTTTTGATACTCACCATAAATTCGAAATTGATTAATTGCTTCAATGATGATTATTATGTAATATCAAAATGAAATTTTTAAGAAAACTTTTGACACTCCTTTAAAGGAACAATGCCATTCTTCAGTGTCTGGTTGTTGTCGGTAATAAGTAATAGTTTTTAGTTTTTTTAATTTAATTTAATTTTGTCTAATTTTATTTCATTTATTTTTTTTTTGATATTATAATATTTTATTTTATTTATTTCAAAATATTTTTGTTTTTCATTTTTAATTTTACACTTTTATTTTTTTGTGTATAAATTAATTATATTTAATTAGTCTTATTATTATTTAATTTAATTGCATTTAATTTAGTTTGTATTTAATTTAAGTTTACCTTTGCGCTGATATATATTGTAGTATTAATTTCAAATAATTTTTTCTAAATTTTTCTATTCTTTGTTTATTTCAATTCTTCATTATTATAATCAATCATTATTATTATTTTGCATTTTTTGGTTAAATTTTATATTGTTTTGTGTTTATGCGATTTCATTTTAAAATATTTTTTTTATTTTATATTGTCTTAATTGTATTATATTCATTTATTCCATTTATGTTTTTAATGTTTAAAATTGTTATATTTTGTATTATTTTATTTGTTTTTAGTTAATTTTTTTTTATTAATATATTTTTATTTTTTATTATATATAATATTTTCTATTTAATTTTTTCTGTATTTAGGGAATTAATTTTTTATTTTCTTCTTTTTTTAGTTTTTTTATTGTTATTTTTATTTGTTTTCAATTAAAGTTTTTATTCAATAATTTGAGTTTATTTATAATTTAATTTTTTGTTTAGTGTGTCTTATTTTATATATTTAATTTTATATTATTATTTTTTCTTTTTATTTTTTTATTTAGCTCTCCAATTTTTCTTCTTTGTTTTTTTTAAATTGATCTAATATTATGTTTTGCACTTCTGTGTTTGTGTTTTACAAAATATATAAAAGTAAAATATCATATAATATACTACAACAATCTCAATAACATCTGAAGACCATAAAAGTGACACTTTCTTAGACAAGTAAAAAATGAGATTGACACAATAAGTAAGTGGCAATTTTTTAGTGCTTCCCTACCACAGCTAAAGCAGCTGATGCCATGCTGACTGCTCTACGGTAATATTTCGAATCCAAAAGCTTACAAAATACACGCATAAATATGTGTATCTTTTTCAGCTTGTCACCCTATGTCATACAACTGACCTTAAGTGTTTAACATAATGAGATGTACATATATGGCATTGTAAAGCGGTTAAGGAGCAGAAAAGAAATAATGAAAGCGTTTAAGTGTGCTGACACAATTTTAATGCCAGGCGTGAAAAACAAAAGGAATGACATAAATGGGTTTTTACTAATTTAGCACAAGTGAAAGCTTGTGAAAATTAAATGAACATAAATACAAAATGGAAGGACAACGTAAATGAACAAGAGAAACTAAAGAAAAAGTTTTTTATTTAAGCAAATGTAGTAATAAATTGTGGTTTAAAAGAACAAAAGAGAGAAATTGTTTAACAAGAGCGCCGAAGGTAATGGTATATTGGTCACAGATAAAAAATAATTTAAATTAAAATAAAGTTAGAAAAATACATAAACTATTATAAGTGAATTAAATTAAACAAAATCAAACGAAATAAAATTAAATAATACAAACTACAAAAAAAATATATATCAAAATAAAATGAAACAAAATAAAATAAAACAAATAGAAAAAATAAAATAAAATTATATGAATGCATAAGCTGATTTAAGTGCATTAAATTAAATTATATTAAATAACACAAACTAAAATAAGAAAAAAAGAAAATAAAATAGAATAAATTAAAATAAAATAAAATCAAATAAATAAAATAAAATTAAATAAACTTAAATTAAAATATAAACTAAAATAAAATCAAACAAAAAAGAAAAAAAAATGAGATTAGAGGCAATAACAAAAAATAAAATAAACCGAAAAAATAAAATAAAAATAATAAAAAATTAAATAAACTAAATTAAAATAAAATAACAAAAAATAAAATAAACCGAAAAAATAAAATAAAAATAATAAAAAATTAAATGAAATAAATTAAGATAAAATAACAAAAAAAAAAATAAACCGAAAAAATAAAATAAAAATAATAAAAAATTAAATAAAAAAAATTAAAATAATATAACAAAAAATAAAATAAACCGAAAGAATAAATTAAACATAATAAAAAATTAATTAAAATAAATTAAAATAAAATAACAAAAAAATAAGATCAACCGAAAAAATAAAATAAAAATAATAAAAAATTAAATAAAATAAATTAAAATAAAATAACAAAAAATAAAATAAAATGAGATAAAATAAATAAAAAAAGAAAATAAAAAGAGAAATGATTAAATACAAAAAACACAATAAAATATATTAAAAAATAACATAATTTAAGGTTCACAAAAGCACATTTCCAAACACATACAATATTTTAAAGAGCATGAAATAGTTGCTCATACGCCATGCCAATCAAATTTTTCTTAAATAAACCCCTTAATGTGCATTCCATGTCACTATAATTTCGCATTTACGTATCTTTAACTACTTCACCATCTATTTTTATGAGCGCCAAAATGAATTCAGTGTGTGACTGTTTTATCTGCTCCCCTCTTTCATATACGCAGAGCTAGATATCAAAACACTCAAACACATTAACACTCAGCCACTTATTGAAACCAAATGATGGTGAAATAGCGAAAAAGTGAATTCCCACGAAAATGCCAAATAAACTTCAAACGCCAAATTCGTTGATAAGAACATATATACGTACGTGTATGTATACACATGAATATGTTACTATGTTGACGAAAGTATATGTAGTAAAACAATTTTCAAGCTGATGCTATAACATTTGTCATCATTTAGTGTGGAAAAAAGAAGAGAGGAAAATAGATAAATGACAAGTCTTGCAAAATCACTAAAAAACTCACACGTACACGTACACATGCAGAAATGCAAATAAGGGAAGCTAAAATTTTTAAGGGGGATATAACAACGACGCTAAATTGCTAAGCGCGCCGCTGCCGGAATCAAACCACATTGGCTTCACCGCGATTGCCATTAAACTATCACGCGGTTGAAATATTTTAGATGCTTGCACATAGAAAAATAGATAGCTAGAGACTTGGTTGTATGAACTTTCATATGTAATATTCAACTGAAAGTGCAAGTGTTTGGGAGGATATTAAGTTGTGATGATTGTTTTTGTAAAAAAAAGAAAAAATTTTTGAGTGAGATTTCGAATTTCCCTTTTTAATAGAAAATATGTGATTGCTTGGTTAAATTGCAGATGTGTGTGTGCTAAGAATTAAAGATATATGATTGTGAAAAAAAGTATTAAATTTAAATAATAAAATTTCTATAAACGAAAATAAATTCGAATAAGAGCAGAAAAATTCTCCTTAAATAATTTTAAACTGCGATGCAGCAATTTTACTCAAAGTCTGTTAGAATCCTGTCGCTGTTCTTCCTAAAATTTAAAGGAATTTTTTCAACGTCCTGTACTAAAGCCTTTAAAGCGCACATTTTCCAGCTCTCTTCTGACTGCACACATTTAAGTAACTCATACGCACCGTCGCTTTCATTTCTTTTAGAAAATTTAATCATAATCAAAATTTAATGATACAGCCCCGCCGGTGAGGGAGATAATTCCATAAATATAATTTTCAGGAAAACTGTCTGCTTCAGGAGTAATTTGTGCCTCAAAACAGACTTTCTTCACATGTATTAGCTTGTCTCCCTGCAGGCAAGAAATGTACGTTTAGCAATTCTTGCAGCTCAGTAACAAAGAAAATAATAATGTCGAGTATGAAGATATAAATTAATAATGTATAAAATGACAAAAAACATAGGATTGTGCCTTTGATAATAGACATAAGAGGGTGTGTATACGCGCATCAATTTAGCGTCAAATTAAATAAAATAAAACAAAATAAAATAAAATAAAATAAAAAAATAACATAAAATAAAATAAAATAAAATAAAATAAAATAAAATAAAATAAAATAAAATAAAATAAAATAAAATAAAATAAAATAAAATAAAATAAAATAAAATAAAATAAAATAAAATAAAATAAAATAAAATAAAATAAAATAAAATAAAATAAAATAAAATAAAATAAAATAAAATAAAATAAAATAAAATAAAATAAAATAAAATAAAATAAAATAAAATAAAATAAAATAAAATAAAATAAAATAAAATAAAATAAAATAAAATAAAATAAAATAAAATAAAATAAAATAAAATAAAATAAAATAAAATAAAATAAAATAAAATAAAATAAAATAAAATAAAATAAAATAAAATAAAATAAAATAAAATAAAATAAAATAAAATAAAATAAAAAGATAACATAAAATAAAATTAAATAAGATAAAATTAAATTAAATTAAATAAAATAACATAAAATAAAATAAAATAACCTAAATTTAAAAAAAAATAAAATAAGATAAAATAAAATAAAATAAAATAAAATAAAATAAAATAAAATCAAACAAAATTAAATAAAATAAAGTAAAAATAAATTAAATAAATCGTATTAAATAATTTAAAATGAATGGTATAAAAAAAATAAAATAAAATAAAGAATATAAATTAGAATTAAATAAAATTAAAAAATAAAATAAAAAAACGCACATTGGCAACAAAGTAATAATTTTTTCGAAACCCACCTTCAATTTATTGTTCCTAATTTCCTACTTTGATCATATATCATTTCCAACAAATACGTGACTTAACTAAAGTCATTATGCAGATCTTCGCTTGATTATAGTTCTTCACTATACAAATAGACCCAGCTAAAATTTCATGGACGCAGCTGTCCTGTCCAGTTGGTCGTGTTTAATAGCATTCTTATGTGCTGCTTATCGCTTTGAGGTATTTATTCATATACATACATATATATTATACATTTGCATGCAACTATGTACGTATGCACGTGCGCATACAGAATAAGTAAAACAATTTCCAGCTGTTAAGCATACAAATCCTTACGGTTATCTAGTCACTTCGTACTGTTATCACGGAAAATTTATTCTGATATCGTTCTACAGCTTGTATATTCATTACGAGCCGGTAAATGTGTAACAGATGGTGCACTTAGTGTATGTATTGTCTGTGTGTAAATGGTTAGAAAAATAAGGAAAGTGATTTGTTGCATTGTGTAGGAAGAACATTAGAAAAATAACTCCAGTTAAAGGCACGCTGAGTGGGATAATTACGATGAATTAGTAGGCAACCTTCATTTATGCATACTCACATCTACATAAATGTACATGCGAAATGTGTCAGATAGTTGTGAATGATAGCTTTTAAAGTGTATTTGTCCGTAATTCTTTATGTAAGCTTCATATTTTCTAAACTCCAATTTATTTAATATATACGTGTATTTTGTTAATTTCTTCTTATATTTTGCATTTTGCATTTTATATTTTAATTTTTATATTTTATATTTTATATTTTATATTTTATATTTAATATTTAATATTTAATATTTAATATTTTATATTTTATATTTTATATTTTATATTTTATATTTTATATTTTATATTTTATATTTTATATTTTATATTTTATATTTTATATTTTATATTTTATATTTTATATTTTATATTTTATATTTTATATTTTATATTTTATATTTTATATTTTATATTTTATATTTTATATTTTATATTTTATATTTTATATTTTATATTTTATATTTTATATTTTATATTTTATATTTTATATTTTATATTTTATATTTTATATTTTATATTTTATATTTTATATTTTATATTTTATATTTTATATTTTATATTTTATATTTTATATTTTATATTTTATATTTTATATTTTATATTTTATATTTTATATTTTATATTTTATATTTTATATTTTATATTTTATATTTTATATTTTATATTTTATATTTTATATTTTATATTTTATATTTTATATTTTATATTTTATATTTTATATTTTATATTTTATATTTTATATTTTATATTTTATATTTTATATTTTATATTTTATATTTTATATTTTATATTTTATATTTTATATTTTATATTTTATATTTTATATTTTATATTTTATATTTTATATTTTATATTTTATATTTTATATTTTATATTTTATATTTTATATTTTATATTTTATATTTTATATTTTATATTTTATATTTTATATTTTATATTTTATATTTTATATTTTATATTTTATATTTTATATTTTATATTTTATATTTTATATTTTATATTTTATATTTTATATTTTATATTTTATATTTTATATTTTATATTTTATATTTTATATTTTATATTTTATATTTTATATTTTATATTTTATATTTTATATTTTATATTTTATATTTAATATTTAATATTTAATATTTTATATTTTATATTTTATATTTTATATTTTATATTTTATATTTTATATTTTATATTTTATATTTTATATTTTATATTTTATATTTTATATTTTATATTTTATATTTTATATTTTATATTTTATATTTTATATTTTATATTTTATATTTTATATTTTATATTTTATATTTTATATTTTATATTTTATATTTTATATTTTATATTTTATATTTTATATTTTATATTTTATATTTTATATTTTATATTTTATATTTTATATTTTATATTTTATATTTTATATTTTATATTTTATATTTTATATTTTATATTTTATATTTTATATTTTATATTTTATATTTTATATTTTATATTTTATATTTTATATTTTATATTTTATATTTTATATTTTATATTTTATATTTTATATTTTATATTTTATATTTTATATTTTATATTTTATATTTTATATTTTATATTTTATATTTTATATTTTATATTTTATATTTTATATTTTATATTTTATATTTTATATTTTATATTTTATATTTTATATTTTATATTTTATATTTTATATTTTATATTTTATATTTTATATTTTATATTTTATATTTTATATTTTATATTTTATATTTTATATTTTATATTTTATATTTTATATTTTATATTTTATATTTTATATTTTATATTTTATATTTTATATTTTATATTTTATATTTTATATTTTATATTTTATATTTTATATTTTATATTTTATATTTTATATTTTATATTTTATATTTTATATTTTATATTTTATATTTTATATTTTATATTTTATATTTTATATTTTATATTTTATATTTTATATTTTATATTTTATATTTTATATTTTATATTTTATATTTTATATTTTATATTTTATATTTTATATTTTATATTTTATATTTTATATTTTATATTTTATATTTTATATTTTATATTTTATATTTTATATTTTATATTTTATATTTTATATTTTATATTTTATATTTTATATTTTATACTTTATATTTAAATTTAATATTTTTTATTTTATATTTTATATTTGAATATCAGTATTTTTTATGATATTTATTAGGAATATTTTAATCAATTTTAAGCCTCAGAGCGCTGAATGAAACTTGCCTTTAATAAACATTGTATGTAAATTTGTGCTTTTGTGCAATATAACCCAAAGCGTCATCATTGAGCCCTCAATGGAATTAAACAATTTCATTTAACTACACTGAAACAGCTCTATCGGAGCGTATCTAAGCTGAGCGGCTTTGCTTGTTCTAATCTCCAATTTTATTTCACTACATTTTTTTTTGTCTAGTCTCCTTCAGTTACCGCAAAAATTTTCTACTTGTCCAAGCAACAGTGACATTAGAGTGAGACGCATTGCTTTCAAGCAAAAAAGATAAAATAGAAAGCCTTTTTGAGAATGGCAGAAAGTAAGCCGAAATATCTAACAATTTTATCTTGGCTACATACTATCGATTTGCATGAAGCTTACAATACAAAATAGGCAACTAGACCAACGGAGGGAGCACAGAGCAAACTCCTGTGGCATTAGAGGGTTGAGTACTTGCATGAGGGTTGTAGGAAAGTTTAAAAATATTTATTTTAAAATTAAAATATTCACTGTTTTTGGAAGCGCATTATTTTTTCTTAATTTTGAACTTGAGTGTGAAATATTTTTTTACCTATTTAAGCAATTTGTTGAGTGAAAAAATATGATTGGGGCACCCTTCATTTCCATTTGGAATCAAATATCGCTGTGCGTGAACCCAATTACAAGTGCTCAATATGCTCTGATTTCCACTTCTTCTGTGTGCTACTCTTCCTATCGTTTTTCTTTTTTGCGAAAAACAGCATTTTATTGACATTAAGCTCCGACGCTTATCACTCCGATGCCACAAGCAGTTAAACAATGACAATTACAATAAAAATTATCATAAATCAGAAAATGTGGTGTAGGATTGCAGAAATATATTCATAAATATATACACTTACACATTTTTTATTCGTAGACAAAATCGATTTAAGCTCGTGCATACTTCAATCTGAATTATTTATTGCTTTTGTTTTATAATTTTTTTTTTTAATTCAAAAAATTTTTTTTTTTATTTTTAAGTTGCTCGTCTGCAATTGTTGCAAACTTTTAATAGCCATTTTTCAGCTTCTTTTTTTGCGTAATATTTCTATGACAGTTAAAATATTTCATTTGCGGTTTTGCTTTGTGGTTGCGTTATTTGGTTAGTTAAATATATATTTTTAAATCAAAAGTAGAAAAGTATGCAAATAAAAGCCACAATGCTATTTTTGGCGCATAAAATATTATTTAATTAATTTATTTATTTCTTCTAAATGTATTTTTAGCGGTTTTTCAATATAGAAAAATATTTTTGCAATATCAGTTAAATTGTTTTTTATGTATTTTTATTAATATTTTTTTTTTGAAAAATAGTGAAATTTGATTTCATTTTAAACTGTTACATTTTCATATAAATTACTTTTTTTATGTTTCCACTTTTTTACTATATTTTTTTTTTTGGTTATTGTTTTTACACATTTTTTTAACAAAATTATGTGCGGTTGTTTGTCTGCCTCTATTAATCAGCTTGTGAACCACATTTTTCCGGCTTTTGTGGTAAACCAGATTTTTTGTTTTACCATTTTGTTGTGTCAAGTGTTGTTATTAATTGTTTGTAGGCTGTTAAGTGTGCCACGGATTGTGTGAAATGAAAATATGTGTTGTTGTATTTTATTTTACTAAAAAGCTGATAAATTGGGTTCAAGTGCTTGACGTATCCCTTGGGTGAAATTTGTTTTAGTTAATTTTTGTTATCCAAATTTAAGCGGTCAAAGGGTAGCAATGGCTTTAAATTTTTTAAAGTTGAAGGAAAAAATAGTTTTTACGCGTTTTGGATAAGTAATTTTTATATAACAAATATTTTTATTTTCTTTTCGGAAAAAATCGAATTTTTGTTTGAGTTTTTTATTTAAGAAGAGGCTTATATTAAACTTAATAGGTAGATATTTTAACATATTTCAGCAATTTTAGTAAAATTTTAAATATTTACATAAGCCAGCGTGATAAAAGTGGGTCTTTTGAGAAAATTTCCTTACATTTCTGTCCATACATATTTTATAAAAAATTTCTTAGAATTATTTCTAGGTGGAGGCCAAAAAATGTACTATCTACCTTAAAGTTTTCAGTTTAATGCCCATGAAAATATTGCCTTAGTATTGCAAATATCAGATTAAATAATGCAGCCTCTTGCTATACTAACCGTCATTTGCACCATTTTGTACGCGTATTTAAAAAAAAATAATAATTTTTTTTTACAATAATTTACTAATAATTTTTTTTTAGTGTTCGCACTTTCTTTCACCTGCAAATGGGCAAACAGTTCAAGAAACCTCTCGAAAAAAACCTCTCTAATTTGAAAATAATTCGAAATAACTATAGTTGTTGTTGCTGAATATACTAATTATGGGCCTCATTATTAGTATAAAGAATACAACTTTTTTTTTTATTAGATTCAGTAACAGTTCCTTCCTGGAACAAGCACCAACTGGAAACTGGAAATTCTCGCAATGTCGAAACAAAATTTTTAAAGAGATGTCATTGGTTCTTCAGGACTCTGCCTCTTCATATACGATGGTAAAAAATTTGCTCGGTTGTTTAATCAAAGAAGAGAGACCGGTGAAGATGGCGGTCGTGACCGCAGAATATGTTCAGTAAGTCGAAAAATTAGCCTGTACTAATCAAAGAATTAAATTGTGGCAGAAAGAAGAAGATTTACAGATTAGCAAAGAACGAGCTGGAGAGATTTTGCATGAATAACAGCATTGTAACAGTTGATGAAACTTGGATTCGTCAGTATGATCCCGAGTCCAAACAGGAGTCGGTGAAGTCGATAAAGAAAAGGGTAAGGCCACCAAAAAAATTCAAAATGGAAATTTCTGGGATAGCGAGAAAATATTAATAATTGATTATCTGCCAAAGGGAACTACATTGAATGACGAGTGTTAAGCTAATTTGTTGAGTTAAGCGCATGAGCCAGTCTTACAAATGAGACGTAGCAATTTAGTGCGCGGAGTACTGTTTTTTCAAGACAACGTACCCGTTCCCATCCTATCGAGCGTGTTGTGTGAAAGACTAAAGCCCACCGCCAAAAAACTAATGGAATATTTTTAGTGTGGTTTTAGCTAAGGAAGTCAATGCGTCTGATATTTGAAAAGATCCGAGAAAAAACAATCAATACACTACTTCTTTGCCACAGCTTTCGATATTGCGAGTTGAAGATGCCTCTACTCCGCTATGTCTAAATTCGGTACCTCAAGCGGCACCAAAACTTCATCCGGCTCAGGTAGAAATTTCTCCGAGCCGTTCGATACCAAACGAGGTTTCAGACAAGGTCCATGATTACCATATGACTTTCTTAATTTATTGCTGAAATGAGAATTTGGAGCTTCAGAGCTGATTAAGCAAGGCACAAGTAGTTGTACTCGCTTGCGAAACCCGATACTATTGATAACATTGGACTTAACAACCGCATCGCTAGTTCTCATTTCTCCAGACTTGATTAAGAAGCGAAGCAAATGGGTCTGGTAATGAACATTGACAAAACGTAATATCTCCTGCCTGCCTAGAAATCAAATGCAGAAGCACCCTTACCAGCAGGTGCTACGTTGGTCTGAGTAGACAATTGAAAAGTAAAGTCCTCTCTCGACGAACGAAGACCAATCTACAAGTTGCGCTGCGTTCCAGTAATGCTATATGCGATGCAGAGGCACTAACGATGACAACATCTTATGGGTCGGCATTAGCAGTTTTCGTGAGAAAAGCTTTGCGTAAGATTTATGGTCCTCTACGAAGTGGTAACGGTGAGCACACCAGTTTTGAAAGTTTTGGTGGAAGACCTCCACTCCACTTGAAGGACTTGGCATTTGTGCCGGCATTGTTGAGGTTAGAATTTCTCCTGAATTCTGGAAACGGGGATTCAAATAGATCCATCAGGCAATCTGAAACGTTGAAGATTATGAAACCTGATGTTACTGCTACTGGGGTTTCACGAAAAAAGAGGATCTTGAAACGGTAATATCGGCCTTTTAAGCATTCCACAGAAGATGCAATATTCAAGGGGACAACAGTTAATAGTACCCTTCCAAAATAAAGATGTGTTATGTATTTTGATTAGCAGCAACGACATCTCCAGGTAGAGACTTCGGCTTCTGTGCAGGGTTGTATGCTCAAATACTTCCAATCGGCGCCAAACTGCGAAAGGAAGAAATGAATAGCGCAAGCGGTGTCTATGTCAGTAAAGAAGATTAAGGAAAAAGCATAAAGCAGTGAGTTGGGTTAAGTCTTAGGTTTCTTGTTTTACTTGGAAGTGGATTTTAACGACTCCCTGGGGCTTGGTCGATACACTGTTTCTTGGTTTCGTGGATTGTCCGCTAGATTTTGGTTAGGATTTCAGAGAATATATATATATTGTTGTTGTCTGAGTATAGAAATATGCTTGAAGTTTGATTGTGTATAGTCCCGCTACTAGTGTTTGAGTGATTAGCAGGAAGCACCTCAATCCAACGAATTTAGTACCAGTATACGCTAGCATATACAGCCCAGTAACATTCAAGTAAGACTTCATGACTTCATTACAGATTCGAGCTAAATGTTGTACCAACACTAACAAATGTTTTAAATGTTTGTTTAACGAAAATCCAAGAAAATTTAGTCCAATGCCGTGGACTTTTTTTTTTGTATGAATATATAATATATGAATTTATTTACTTGCTTTTTCATTTCTGCTTGCGAACTAATAACTGCTACTCACTTCAGCTTATATTTAATTGTGAACTTACCTGTAAAGAGAACAATTTTTTTTTATTAAATTTAATTAAAAAAAAATTATTTTCATTATTTTAATATATATACATCTATTTTAATTCCTTAGTAATTTATATAAACTCAAAACAAAATTCTGAAAAATATAATTCTTGTTGAATAAACTATTTTGATAATTTTATTTATTTTTTTTTTATCAATATGTATAATTCTAAAAACCAAAAATGGATTTCTTTATACAAAGTTATGGAAATAAAATTGCTATGAAAATATTCAGAATAGTTTATGTGAGACCTCTTATAAAAATAAAGACACAATATTTTTAGACACAAGCTTTTCTCTAGCTCTTAGTTCTTATGCGCTTAAAAAATAATATAAAATAAAACAAAAACAAAATCTGTGTCTAAAGTACCAACAAATAGCGTGAAGAGCTTGTCACACTACCGAATGCAGCGCTCGAAGTTATTTGCACTACTATTTACTCTATTTGCCATGTCATATTATTTTGTGTAATAAAATAAATGCCAACGACAATGACAATGACAGTTTAAATTCCAACAATAGGGTCACAAGCACAAAATGACAATCAAATGGTATTGCCCAAAAAAGGTTCTCAGCGCAAATAATGCTTGCAAACAAATGGCAGGGAAAATCAAAAGGAGGGAGTAAAAATTTGAGAAAAACATGTGTCACAAAATTCATAGAATCCTTAATGGATTATAAAATAATGGTAGCATACTTTTCAAAAGCTAAATAAATATTTGAAAGGTTCGAAGAGCTCTTTTTTGTTATTAAACTGTTGCAATTAATGTTTGTATTTATTTATTTATTTTTTTTTTCTATTAAAAGATTTTTAATAAATTCAATATGATAATAATAGTAAATTTAATTTCAATAAGCGGTTTGGGAAATGATTTTATTTTTTATTGCGAAATCGATTTAGAGAAACAAATTTTTTTATATAAATAAAAGAAAAATAATCTAAAAAAAGGCGATAAGCTCTGAAAGGCTTTAAGCGCTAGAATTAAAACCATGTTACGTCTCTTGTTTTATTAGCTTCAATTTATGATAATTCAGTGACCCCAACAGACCAGCAAAGCCCTCATGGCCAATCTTATGTGATTTCGTAATTTTCTAGCAATCGCTTCACCATGGCGTGAGTCCTGTTTTATAGAAATCCCACACAGAATCGCTCTTGCCAAGAGGTGCCACTTAGAACTAAGTAGGCCATTGAAAAGTGAAGTCCTCTCTCGAAGAACATCTAATAGTCAGAAGTAGGAGTTGTCGCGAGAAAGGTTTTGTTATACGGCGTTAACATAGTTCAGCGAATGAAAAAACAGTGGCTCAATGTGTGGTCCGGATGAATAAGAATATTCCAGATTTGATACGGTGGAAGTAGAGGAAGAGGAAGACATTCACGCCGCTTGAAAGTCCGGGTAGAGGATGACTTACGCTGCACTTAGCATTTTGAATTGACGTCAAACAGCAAAAAGAAGGACTGAATGGCACGCTGTTGTTAACTCGGTTGAAGAATTCCAGTGCTACTTTGAATGAGTTTCCAAGTTCTGCTTCGTTCAAAAGCAGAAACCTACTCTTATTAGAAGTGTTTTCGTCTGGTATAGACATCGTGAGAACCAATTGATTTCTCACTTTACCCAAGTTAACGAACTGGTTTTATTATTAACGATGATTTGGTGGATTGCAACACAGCGGAGTTTTTCCCCTTATTTGCTCGCCATTAACACACATTTTATTTCATTTTATTTTATTTTATTTTATTTTATTTTATTTTATTTTATTTTATTTTATTTTATTTTATTTTATTTTATTTTATTTTATTTTATTTTATTTATTTTATTTTATTTTATTTTATTTTATTTTATTTTATTTTATTTAATTTTATTTTATTATATTTTATTTTATTTTATTTTATTTTATTTTTTATTTTATTTTATTTTATTTTATTTTATTTTATTTTATTTTATCTTATTTTATTTTATTTTATTTTATTTTATTTTATTTTATTTTATTTTATTATATTTAATTTAATTTAATTTTATTTTATTTTATTTTTTTTTATTATTTGGTTTTATTTTATTTTTTTTTTAATTTTTTTTTGCATTGTATTTTATTCATTGTATTTTGTTGAAATGAAAGACAATTTCGGAATTTTTTTTTCCATAAATATTTATAAAAATTGAAAGCTTTTGTAATCCTCTAATTTGCTCACCATTAACACGCCTAATTTTTTCAGTAATAAAAATTCTCATTTTAGCATTTAATGTAATATGTATGCACATATCACCTTTTGCTTGTCTACAGACATATGTAGGACAACATTAAAACCTTTTACCAGATTTTGAATTTCAAATTTACAAATTGTTGCTTCACAAAAAGTATAATTCGCTCACGCCTTAGAGTGATGATAATATGCTTGTAAAATTCGTCCACACATATACACACTTCTTTACATACACACAGAGGGATAAACCATATAAGCGTAACACATAAAACCTAAATGTTCAACTGACAATTCCCAAACGTAAGCCTCCGCTCATAACGCCCGGAAACTAATGAAGTGTAACTTTTGACGCAAAATTTTTGGCAGAGATTATGGAGCATAGGGGGAAAAAATCTGTAAAATCAACAAAAACAAAGTCAAAACAAAAAAGAGAAAAAAAGAATGGCAAAGGGAGGCTGTATCAAGAAGGTTAGGCCGGCAGTGGACAGACATTCTCTTTCTGCAAGCGTTGATCTGAAATTTATATGAGCCAATAAAAGATGGCAATAAACCAGCGCCACTTGATGGGAAATTTATGCGTGCGTTTGCATACATACGTGTATACATACGTATAAATATATAGGTATACCTATATGTAGTTACATTTATATGTGCTGTGGAATTTTTTAAATTTAACGATTTTGTTTGAATTTTAACACAGTATTTCACTTTCTATATCTTGGTCTTGAAATATTTCTTTTCGTTCGTTGTTTTGAACGATTAGATGTGGATATCTTTTGAAAGTCTCAGTCTTAGCTCGGTGTTGCAGAAGGGTTCATAAAAATTTAAAATATTGTTAAGGAAAACTTGGCCAATGCACTATGGGCAAAAAGGTCAACAATTTTACATGAAGTCTATTTTTTATATCTTTAAAACTTACTTACTGTTCCACCTGCCTCTAAATGATTTTAAAAATCTCAGATAATCATTCTGCTTACCCCTTGAGAAGCATTGACATTTGTGTTGGAAAATGGGTTTACCAAAGGGCAGTATATTAATATGCATTATCTTAATAAAGCTCGTGGCTGCGATATTTCTCCCCATATTCAGCACTTGAAGTTTCCAAAACTCGGAATATTTTGCGCAGCAAAAAAATATTTCACGTGGCACGTTAATAGCAAGCCATGAGAGAATACTAAGAAAAACAGATTATTTGGATATGCACTCGCTGGTCTAAAGGATTTCATACGTATAAAACATGGCAAACCAATTGCCATTACCTATAAAATACACATGACACTTATACATTTATTGGATGGAAAAGAACTCAACGCTTTTACTGGTACGTCATCAATTTAGTGCTGCCCCATATGTGGGGTTAAACCAAAAAATCTCCTCGAAACCACTGATTTTGACTCCCAATGTTTTAAGTCAAGATCTGCGACTCTGAAATATGGTGTCAGTTCATTGCATAACTGGATTTGATTTTTTGAATTTGTGTTAAACATATCCTATATACTTGAAGTTCAATTTGAATAAAAGAAAATTCAGGAAATGATGTGGTTAAAAATGGGGTTAAATGTAGGCATTCCCAAGCAAAACGAAAGTGGAAATAGGAATGATGGAAACGCGGCTAGAAGAGCATTCCGAAACTACCAGTTATCTTCATCAATTACAAGATTTGATCAAAATATTTTATACCATTTGTGTGTAGTTTTCATCACTTTTTCATGCGAACATCAATGTAATGGAAAATAAATTCAAGGCATTTTGTAAGAAAAGATTTTTAATATATGCTAAAACTTATCCCTGGTATCCTATTGGTGCATTGTTACATGGTTGGCAAATAAAAAATTCATCTTTGGTTCCGGTTGGATGTTGAGGAGAAAATGCTTCAGAAGCAAGGAATACGTACTAAGAAAAAATACTATAAAAAAAAATTAAAGAAAAAACCTCTGTCAAAACTATAAAACAATCACATCAGCAATGAAAAAAGAAGATTCGCACTCTGCTGATAATTCTAATGATTATTTAGAAGAAGAATATTTAATCTATTGGGTTGCCCCAAAAGAAACCGGTGATTTTTAAAAGAAAGTATTTACATTTTTTGAACTTTTATAATGAACTTTAATCAATTATTTAATTTCCATTTTGTTGGATGACCTTTCGTTATCTTTCCGGCAACAGCATTATACCACGCTCATACAACTTTTGCCCTTTATATGAAAAAAAAAAGCTGAACCAAATGCGATTTTATTGCCTCGTCATTTTCGACCATTCAATGAGTTCTGCAAAGATCGATTGAAATGGTAGTCTGGCGGTGCAAGGTCAGGGTTATATGGTGGTTACATCAACAGTCTCCATTCAAGTTCTCTCAGTTTTTAGCGAGTGACCAAAGATGTCTGCTGGGTGACATTTCGTTCAGCGCCATCACTCTAAGAAGCAGTAACAAAACTTCTGCTCTTCTGATAATGTAGATTACTTGCATCGCTAAGCATTGGCTAATATAATTGCTATGTTCATAAGCCATCTAAACCAACCTGGGAGAGAGAATAAATTATTGTGCCTATCTCTAGTCTAGAAACGCCATCGACTATCGACATCAATCGATAAAGTTAAACCTGTTAGGAGTGGTGCTAAGTGTGATCTTTATGATTGTTCCACAGTCTCTACAATACTTTGACCATTGTCACCATTGTTAATTTTCTGCTTAGGTGACAACTAAGGAAAGATCTGTTCATGAGCGATTCATCCCTAACATATGTAGGTCTGATTACAATATTGTTTGGATAATACTTTAAAAAGCCTGGCAAATTCCTTGGGTTTCTTCGCATGAATTTTAATGCCAATGAGCTCGCTGTTCCACCGCGGCACTGATATTCTTCTTTTGAGAAGAGTTAGCGATGTGGATTGCCTGAAAGGAGCACATACACATTGCTCCATCTAACTGTATGATATTTGTATTTTTTGTCGCTTTTTTCAATTTTACCTATTTTTTTTATACTTTTACGAGAAATTTATTGGTTTTATTTAAATTACAGTTCTGGTATTTTGTGCTAATATCAGGCTTAACAAATACCAGATTTCATTAAACAGAATTCTTCAAATGTTTCCCCGGACTCGTTTTAGTCAACGCTCTGCTTTTAAAAATTTTTTCTTTTTTTTTGACTTGAACTATGAAAATGCAGGTGTCAAGTGGCTTATAGTTGAGACACCACTTCAATTGAATAAATATTTCTTTTCTGCGGTGTCGTATCAATTGAACTGAAGGACAAAAATTGAGCTCGAAACATTCCAAAAAAAAATATGTATATAAATAAAAAGGATCTAAGCCATGGTGAAGGAATTTTTGGTATAAATACAAATGTAGGTAGGAATGTATGTATATAAGTGTCAAAGTATATACCACTTTTCTGATTTGTTGTAATACAAATGTACATACGATATGGACTAAACAATTACTCTGCTGGCTGCCAGTGTAAATTTCGTGTGGTCAAATTTGTAGTTTCTGATAAAAAAATTAATACTAAGAAAAAAAAGAAAAAAATTGAAAAACAAATAAATAGATAAATGAAATATTAAAAAAAAACTCAATTCCAAAAGCGAATAAAGATAAACTAAACAAATAAATAAATGAAATTAAAAATAAAAATAATTTTAAAAGAAATGTGACAAGAAAGCCTTGAGACTAGAAAAACCTATTTATAAATATTTATTTTATTTCTGTTATAAATATATTTATTCACTTGATTTACTTTTAATTAAAATGTTGCGGTTGCAAAAATAATGAAAAATTCAAAAGCACGCATTTAATATGTAAAATAAATTTAAAAATTATTATAAAGTTTTTAATAACCATTTAATTCAATTTACTATACAGAGTAATCTGTAGTAGTGGTAAATATAGTTGTGTGTATACATTTATTTAAATTATATTTTAGCACTGCTGGTATTTTATAAAATTTTTTGCTTTCAATATTTTTTATTACTATTAACATTTTGCTTTTGTAAATTAGCTGCCAGCAGCTTTTGCATATTTATGTATGCGCAAATACCACAGAATTCCTGAAAATCAATCATTTCAATAACGTTGGCACATATTTTTCAACACCTTAAAATCACACACAAAAAAATTTATATGTACATACATATACATACCTATGTGTGAATACATACAAACATGACAATAAAACTTTTTTTTATACGCTGAAAATAAATTGAAACAAAAAAATTCTTTTATAAATGCAACAGTTGTAATATTCTTTTTTATTTGATTTTTTTTTATTTATTTTTTATTTTTTTATTTCACACAGCAAATCTGCAAATCGATTTGAAATTAATATTCTTGCCGATTGCTGGCTTAGTGTTGCTTACAACTATAATATTCCATTTTATGGAATTTATTATCGCAAAAAACCAAAGGAAAATTGTTTACATTCGCCATGCGCGTACAAATTTCTCGAACACACATACACGCTGACTACATACAAGCATATATACGTGTATTGGGCAGAAGGTAGAACAATAAAATCTAAAATTGCTTTGTTTGCGTTGCCCAATAGCCACTGCTTTCAACACAGTTATAAAATATGAAATTGTAATTGGTAATAAATATTGTATGGTTGCTTTGGAATCGTGCAGCAATGCTGCATTCTTGCCTGCAAGGCTAAGGCCGTTGGTTGGGATAAATTTCCACAATAATGGAATGTGTCGTAAAGAAATGTGTTTGGAGAAAAAATGTCAGTAATGCATAAATATGGCAGAGTATGGAAGATATGCTTTTCAGGCGGAAGAAGAAGAAGAAGAAGAGTGCAGGAGTTAGACTGACTTTCTTAAGCTTATGCGGTTTTTCCTCACATCCTTACATATGTACATACATATATATAAGTTCACCAATAAAATTTAAGCTGAAATTTAAAATTATTTAAAAACTTTATTTCTACTGCGCTAAAACTCAATTTTGTGTTTTTTAATCTTTCCCGCGGTAACCGAGTTTTTTCTATAAAAACCGGTTTTTGGAAAGTATTTCTTTTATGGTTTTATGCTAAAATTTAAAACTACATTTAAATAGAGTAACCTTAAGAATTTCAGTACCGATTACTTTTAATTTCGAATACTGATTTCAAAAAACCGGGTTTGGTGTTTTAAAGTATTTTTTTTTGGTCAAATACATATTAAATTAATATTTTGTGCAATAGTGTGGTTCAAGCACGACTTTAATGACTGAGTTCAAAATTAAATCTGGAGCTTTTTAAATATTTTTTTCACTAGTTAACTCTTACTCACTATAATAACCGGGTTTAAAAAAAAAACTAGATTTTCTTATGTTATTATTTTTTACGTATCAAAGTATCAAATATTTATAATTTTCAACAAAGATTATGTAATAATATAATTCAAAGGATTTAAATTTTTAAATTCAAAATTTCGAAGTAGAGTTTTTTTTAATTTTTTTCCTTTTTATTACATAAACCCGGATTTTCGATAATCGATTTTCTTTATGATTATATGGTGTGTTCTAAGACCGCGTTAACAAATAAAAAATAAATTTTTCTCAACCAACTACCGATTACTATAAAAAATTCCGATTAGAAAACCGGGTTTCGTTGTAATGGACTTTTGTAATTTTCATTTTGAATTAACAAATTTATATTTGAAGGATTCTTAAGCAATAATATAGTTTAAAAAGATTTAACACTTAACACTTTATGAAGTTTAAATCTAATATTAATTTTTTCCTGTGCAACGGTTACTGGTTACTTACATATATAAAAAAAACTAATTTTTAGAAACTAGTTTCCAACTAGTTATTGATTTTATACTTTAGCAATCGGTTTAAAATCATGAAATACAAGGTAACCGGATATAACAACCGGATTTGCAGTAACCGGTTTTTGTGGTTTAATTTTTTTCAAATGAAATATACAAATTATACATTAAGACGGCTTAAAATATTTAATTAATGTAGCCGGATACAAAAAATACGGGTTTGCAGTAACCGGTTTTGAGGTTATTTAGTGAGATATAAAATAATACAAGTTTTAAGGATTAATTTGGTTAAAAATCATGAAATGTTGTTTTACTACTAATTAAAATCACATGAAATATGAATTTAATTTTCAGAATTATTTTTTTTTTTAAATATTTTTTTTTCTAATTAGAATTTGTATAGATTTTTAACTAATAATTATTTATATTCTATTATTTTATTATAAATATAATTCACTCGCTGAGCTATTTACCTTTTTTGTTAGACGAAGTTAAAACCATTCAGTTTGTTTATGAAATACAAGTATGACACGGATTCATACATAAATACATTTTCCCATCATTCGTATTTACTTGGCGAAAAAAATATTTATTTACATACAAATATTTTTCGGAATTTATTTACATAAATTCTTGAGTAAATATTTTTTTACGTTTCATTTCCTATCTGAGTTTTGGTGCATATGGGGGGGCGTGCTGTGGAGAGAGTGAGAGAGAGAGAGAGCCTCCGTGGTAGAAATCTGTTTATTTGCGAGTTTACTCACATTTAATGGTTTCTCTGCGCAATTTGATTGTTGCTGCTGCTTTTTGTTTTTGTTGTTATTATTGTTGGGTCAACGCTAATGAAGTTTTATTTTTATTACTTTTCTGTTTGCATTTTCAGTTCTCTACTGTTACATAATTACATACATATCCAGGCACGTGCATTTGAATACATGTATGTGTGTGTGTGTATATTTGTAAGAAAGTGTGCTGATTTTACTGTTACAGCAGTATCATTTCCATTAAAATTGCGTTTGTGTAGCTACTTTTTTGTTCTCAAATCCAATAGGTCAAGGCAAAATGCAAAACTCAGCTGTGAGTATATTGCGATATACGTACATATATATGGTGTAGTGCATATATGATTATGAAGACAAGCATACGAACAAATCTCCACCCACATACATACGTGTATACATATATCTCATATGTGTGTAAAATCAAAATCTCCAAATTGGTTTGTATAGGCAAAGCAGCGGAAGCTCGTAAGGCGCTTAGGGCTAGGCCGAAGGGATTTTGCGGTCTGTGTTGAGCTTTAAAGCAGCTAAATTAGGCTTAAGAGTTTGGGGCAGAGGATTTCACTTAGAAAAAGAAATTTAAAGATTTTTCACTTCAACATCTTCATTGATAATCAGGTGGTAATGAAAACTCTAGGTTCGCTCACGAGAAATGCTAGAATTGTAGGAGAACGACGAAAATTGCTTAGAATTACATACACGTATTTTAAAAAATTATGATTTTAACTCGATTGGCTTGATTTTTGGATGCAAATTTTTTAATATTTTATAAGTATGTAAACATTTTATGATATATACAATTATTATTATTTTTTTTTTAATATTCAGCTTAAATAATTAATTAAAAATCTTATTAGAACCATTTTTTAATTCCAATTGGACGAGTTTCTTGGCTAGTTGTTTGCTGAATAATAAATGCGCAGGTGTATTTAAAGTAAAGTGTTTGATTTTTTGTTAAATTTAGGAATGGCTTTGGAGCCACTTTAGGGAAGGTGGCTTGTATTAAGTTATATGTTATTTGATAAGAGTCACCACCTAAAAGTCACAAATATAATAACATAAAATTCAGTGAACTGAAATCTTAACAAAGTAAAGTATTAAGTAAAAACACCTTTTATTTGCTTGAAACAACCATAAGTATGAGATATTTAAAGAAAAAAAGGAACGTGACAGTAGTAGTAGTAGAAGAAATAGTAGTAGAAATATAGTAGTAGAAATATAGTAGTAGTAGTGAAAGAAGTAGCAGAAGTGGTAGCAGAAGTATTAGTTGTAGTAGTATTAGTAGTAATAGTAGTAGTAAAAGTAGTAGTAGTAGTAGTAGTAGTAGTAGTAGTAGTAGTAGTAGTAGTAGTAGTAGTAGTAGTAGTAGTAGTAGTAGTAAAAGTAGTAGTAGTGGTAGTAGTAGTAGTAGTAGTAGTAGTAGTAGTAGTAGTAGTAGTAGTAGTAGTAGTAGAAGTAGTAGTAGTAATAGCAGTAGTAGTAGTAGTAGTAGTAGTAGTAGTAGTAGTAGTAGTATTAATAGTCATAGTAGTAGTAGTAGTAGTAGCAGTAGTAGTAGTAGTAGTAGTAATAGTAGTAGTAGTAATAGTTGTAATAGTAGTAGCCGTAGTAGCCGTAGTAGTAGTAGTAGTAGTACTAGTAGTAGTAGTAGTAGTAGTAGTAGTAGTAGTAGTAGTAGTAGTAGTAGTAGTAGTAGTAGTAGTAGTAGTATTAGTAGTAGTAAAAGTAGTAGAAATATAGTAGTAGTAGTGGAAGAAGTAGTAGTAGAAATAGTAGTACTAATAGTAGTAGTAGTAGTAGCAGTAGTAGTATTAGTAGTAGTAGTAGTACTTGTAAGTAGTAGTGATGGAATAGCAATAGCAGTAGTTGTAGTATTACTAGCAATAGTAGTAGTAGTATAAGAATTAGTAGTAATAGAACTAATAACAGCAGTAGAGAAAGCAGTTAGGACTAGTTGAGTAAGGTTGCCTGAGAAAGAACATTTCCTTTGTGTCACTAGATCGTGTGGAAACTCTTATTCCCGATGTCTCAAGCAAAATTTTTCGCAAATACATTCGTCATTCGTGTGAAACGATATTTTGATGGGGAAACGAGTGAAAGTTCCGTAGAAATGCATTATGTGTTGCTGTTCTACCACAAAAAAAAGTGAAGCCCTTGTGGACTCAGAAGTGGGCGTGTTCGAACCCTGATTTGATCGTTTAGCCGCACACAAAACAGATAAAATGGCATGCCAGCGGTCAGAAGAAGGAGGAGGAAACCGGCGGAGTGATGACTCATGAGACAGCTTGGAATCATTTTAGAAAGGCAAGCTACTCAAAGGACCTCGAAGATTGTGTGCATCAAAATAATATAAAAAGTCATTAACAACAGTCGATTACCTTCTACGATTTCAAGCCAGACTTTAGGGCAAAACAGATGTTCAGAATTGGTTAGACCATTGTGAAAAATTTTGTTCAAATATTTTAATATATTTTTATTTAATACAATCTTGTATAGAATATTTTTTCTTGCCTTTGCGTATGAAAAACTAGAACTTATTTGAGGGTTAATAATTTCAAGGGTTAACGATTTTACAAGGCTTTGGGAGAGAATTACTACAAAGCAGAAAAATTCACTTAAAAAAAGTGATGAAAAATTTACATTTCATGAAGCAATTAAATATTTACAAATGACTACAGCTTCCATTAGAAACATATTTTCATTGTTTTATTCCTTCCATTATAAGTTTTATGAAAATTTTAATTTTTTATGACCAGAATTTCTTCAAATAATTGTATTTAAAAATGTTAAAATGCAAAAATAGTCACAAAAATGTACAAAAATTTAAGTCAAAACTGAAAATACTATACAAAATATGCCTCTGAGCCAAATTTAAAAGGTAAAACTGGAAAAGTTTGGCCAACCAAGAATTTCAGCCGAAAATTAAGGGAAAAACATCAGAAAAAGTAGCAAACTAGGCAATAACATTAAAAATAAAATAAAAAGTAGGAAAATTACCAAAACAAAATCAAATAAAAAATATGAAGTTTAAAATGTAATGCCAGTAGAAATTCTTTAACAAATTAACTGTGCTGCATACTTTAAGGCGCACAAGCCAGTAGTATACTCACATATACTGCACATAGTCTCTGCTGATGGTGTTGCCACAAGCACTTTCAAATTTTATTACTCAACACAACGAGGAATGCAATACATACAAATATTTTACATTGCTGTTTTTCTTCTGCTCCATCTTCTACTACTTCCTTTTCTTCTTATCTGCTTGTTAAATGCGCTATGAGTACTGAAAATTGCATACCACTCTCCACTGGTTTCCAAGTCGTTTGCACTGAGTTGGACTTTGCTGTGGTGGGTTTTTACTTGTTTTTGTTTTTATTTTTAGTTTTGCTGTAAGGCCGTTGATTTTCTATCGCCTGCGAGCATGAAAGCAACTCATAACTTTTCTATATATATATTAATCCAATTTTTTGCAATGAAATTATATATATTTTTTGAGCTATAATCAAGTGAAGGAGGGTTATATTCATGTGTTTACATATATTTCTATGTCTGCTTGGCCTTGTGTGTGCACGCGTGTGAGAGATTTAATCAATCAGCAATCAACTTGTCCATTCATGGAGAGTAGAGTTTCCTTCTCTTTTAAAACTTATTGAAAATTTACACTTTTTAGGGAGGCAAATGAGTTTAGAAGCAAAGAATGAAAGAAGAGTTTGATCTTCCTGAATTTATTTAGAGCAGCGACCATGTGTGATTGACTTGAGACCCGCCACGTGAGAACAGCTTCAATGGAAATAGTAATACAGCTGAGAGTTTTTAATTTTTTTAACAACCGCTGCAAGTGCATTTGGAATAATGATTTGAGGGCATGCATGTGCTTTGCGCGGTCCTTTAGTTGGGTAGATACCATTGCTGGTAAAGCTAAAATCAGCAATCGCGGTTGTTCGAAGAGTGCGAGAGATGGGAAGAGAACGAAAGAGAATAGATGCTTGTGAGCAGAGTAGAGCAAAAGCAGGCATTAAGCCAAGGAGTTTAAACTTAATGTTGAATGCGTGTTTAGAAACAGACTCAGTTGCCAAGTGCTAGCATTCTCTCCGGTGGATTAACGCCTCGACACGATCCACATTAAAGCGAAATTCGTCAAAATTTTCTTGCCAAGCACCCAGGCGCCCACTGCAGAGAAAGATGATTTGACCAAATCCTCGTAATGTAAAGTTCGGAGTAAATGGGGATTTGAGACGAATTCTAAAGGAAACATCTAACGTCCATGAGGAAAATGCTTTTGTGAGACAGAAAATTATGAGAGACAAGATCAAGTTTGGTTTACTATTGCAATTCACAACGATAGAAATATTCGTCCCTAAAATTTCAATGCGATTGGAAAGGCCCATATAAGATACTCAAACCGTTGGGAGGCCAAAAAGTAGGGTAAAATTGGTTCACTGAAAGAGCTTGCATTATTTGAAAAAAGAACAAATGTGATTTATTTGGACAAAGAAGAGCTGGCACGATGGAAAAAGTTGAAATTCATGTGAGAGAAAAAAGGTCTGGGGTAAAATCCTGGTACGACCAATATCCAAAAAGTTATAGAAAATGATTTTAAGTCAAAAATTAAGTTAAAATTTTCTCATTGCTCCCCCGTAAGGAATGCTAACCTCTCTGAGTGTTTTTCTAACACGAAATAAAGGCTCCTCGTTAAAAAACCAACAGCCGTTCGGAGGCGGCTAAGTATAAACTGTAGGTCCCTCCATTTGTTGGAAAAACATCAAGACGCAAAACCATAAATTGGAGCAGGAGCTTGGCTGAAAATCGCTTCATATATACCTATGACAATGCAAGCGGTTTTGTTGCTTAAAGGAAGGTATGAAGGACTAACTTTTATGTCTGAATAATTTGAAGGTCGAATGAAAATATATTTAAAATTTTTTAGAAATTTTCTTTACATATATTTCTGTAAATATTTCCTAAATTAAATTTCCAATAAGCTCCTCAAATCCATCAAAAGCATGTCTGTTGTCACGAATGAGAAATGTGTGCAGAGAAAACGAGAAACAGCTACATGTTTAACTATGGTATGACTAGCCAAAAAATATAAAGGAGGAGAAGCATATTTTCAAGCGATTTACCGTCATTATAGAGTTTGAAAACATCAGACATTTCTAATTTCTCTTAGATGAGCGTTGTTGAAAGATTAATGAAGCGTGACTGCCTTGTCTCAATGAAATTAGATGGCACAAATTGAATTGCTTACCGAACCTGAATATCTTAATGAACCTTAAAATCAATGAATTTAAATTTAAAAAAACATTCATTCATTAGTTACCTATCAAATATTAAGCAAAGAAATAAAAAAAAAAAAATTATTTTAAAATATTAAATGTTACTCATACGCCCCATCCACTTCAGCGAAACATACAAAAATGAAAAATGAGCCCAAAAAAATTGTTCAGGCCACCCCAACATTTTTGCGCGGCTAAGCAACCCCAAAGTGCCTCTAACGCAGCAGCTTGCCTTTGATATTGTGCGG
>JAWMAG010000008.1:16865000-16902500 GCA_037013455.1 Ceratitis rosa | reverse complement strand
GATTTTATAGGAGATATTTTTTTTTTAATTTAAAAATTTATTCTCAAATTAATATTTAACGCACCCCAACATTTTATAATTTTTTTATTTACAGCTGACACTCGTTCCCTCTGTACTTGAGTATGTTAGTAAAACCAAAAGCAGAGATTATGTGCAGCGTGTGCACCTGGCAACATGCACTTTACAAATATTGGACATTAGTAACAAGTGTATATAAAAATGTACGATATTTGTCACACACGGACGGCTAGACAGGATGTTGCAAATTGCAGTCAACGAAATGGCAATAGAAAATATCCTTGAGAGGATAACATTTCCTTTTACTACTGATGTCCTAAGAAGAAATTGTTTGCATGTTTTAAGAATTTACCGACACTGGATTGTTAAGTAACTTACTACATAACTGGTTGCTAACTGGTTTTCGAACTGGTTATATATCAGTTATATAAACTGATTATTTAAGTATTCACGCTGATGCTTTTTTGGTAATTTTTATAATAAGGAGCACTATAAATTGCGACAAAATAAACAGATATCCCTTAAAAAATTAACTTTTATATATTTTGCAGCAGTTTAATGGTTGATTAGAAAACTAATTATATAACTGGTTATATAAGTGGTTATATAACTATTTATGTGGCTATTGATATAACTGCTTATACAACCAGTTATAGAACTGGGTAAATAACAGCAACTAATTACAAATCTGATTGCATAGCTCGCTTCTGAATATCACTTACTGATAGGCGCAGAAGAAGTTTATGCAATATATCCAAATTTAGTTATGAAGGTAGCAAAAAAAAAGGGGATCAAAGTTGCATTGTCCTGCCGGCAAGTTTTTAAATCACGGATCTGCTTTCTCACAAAATCGCTATAAATCATACCTTCATTCACACATACACGTTCACACTTTATAATGTATTCATGTACTCACTTGGCTTAACTCGTTTTGCCACTCACTCACTAAGTACTTTACGCAATCAATCGCTTAGCAATACAATGTCGTATGTACAAAAAAAAAAAGAAAAAACTTTATTCTACACTTATATACGTAGGTATCTATGGCATAGCATTGTGTTTGGTTTGAAAAATTTTTATTGTGCGGAAAATCAGTTCATCTGATAGCAATGTATCCAGTAGACCAATAAAAATGTTTCAACAGTAAGAAAACCTATCTCTCATGTATGTAGAGCTTTTCAAGCAGTGGTATTAACAACTTTTGTATAGAAAATAACGAGAAAAGAGCTTGAGTTGTAAACTATGTCAAGGTATGCAGTTGTAAGAAAATGTTGTGAGAAATGTGGCATCTGACGAAGCTGCGGTAAGAGAAGGTGTGAAATTTTTTTTCGGTTTCAAACCATTTTTGAACTAGTGAGGAACTACTAAAGGCCCGAATCAGAACATGTTGTGGACTATTAGTTTATCAAACATATTACAACTGGATAAAAATATAATATCTTTGCTACTAAAACATCTTAATCTTTTTTTCCTAGTTTTATATTTTGCACTTATTAATATAAAATATTGCGGAGCAGCTTTAAAGCCTTTTTTTGTTATGCGCAAATTTAATTATTCCTCTAATTATATTTTGTTTACCCAAATGAATAAATATTTACAGCAATTTGTCACGTATTTTCATTTGTCGCACTGCCAAGCGGAGGCACGTCTCTGCGAATTATGCTTCGAATATGTAAATTGAAAAATAACTATATATGCGTGAAATTATCTGCAAGCTGAAAAATTCATAAATAAAATGTGTGCTTGCCCAGTGACGCATACAGTGTATGTATAATACCATATGTTTATAATTTTCCAGAATAGATGCCAGCACTTTCGTGCATGCAAAATTAATGATCCTGTCCAACGCTATCATTACGGTTTCAAAAAATATCAAAATATTTTGGAAATTATAAGTATATTGTTCTCTTTGTTTTTGCCAAATTTAGATATGTTTTGACATATCGCAATCAATTACGCAGTGAATTGAGGTTGAATAATTAAAGCATAATTTTAGGCGGACGTGGGTAGGATGAAAATTCCTTGAAACTATGTTATTTCGTTATTTGTGTGTATGTGTATATATGTATCATATATTAATAAAAAAATATATACTGGTCAAAACAGATATACATGTAAACAAAATTGAGTAAATGTAGTCAGAGAGTAAAATAAAAAAATTAATAAGAAAAATTAAAATAAAATAAAATAAATAAAAAAAAAAATAAAAAGAATAAAAAATAAAATAAAACAATACAAAATAAAATAAACTAAAAATAAATAAAAATTATTAAATAAATAAAATTAAATTAAAATAAATAAAATAAAATTAAATATAATAAAATAAAAACGCCAATGAAGAAGAAGAAGAAGAATAAAAAAATTATAAAAAAATAAAATAAAAAAATTAAAATGAAATAAAAAAATAAAATAAAGTAAACTAAAAGAAATTAAACAAAATAAAATAACATAAAATATAAAATAAAATCATAAAACATAAAAAAAATTAAAATATATAAAATAAAATAAACTAAAATAAAATAAAAAAAAATAAACAAAAAAAAAATAAATAAAAAAAAATAAAATTAAAAAAATAATCATATGAAATAAAACAATTTAAAATAAAATAAATTAAAAGAAAAATAATATGAAAAAAATAAAATAAAATGAAATCAATTAAAAATAAATAAAATAAAATGAAATAAATTAAAAATAAATAAAATAAAATAAAACAAAATATAAATTTAATATAAAAATTAAAATAAAAAATAAACTCAAAAAACCAATGAGAAGATAATAAAATAAATTGTGTTCTCTATACATTTAGTAAGCCTACCTTAAATTTTCCAGTAACTACTTAAATCTGATCATTTCGAATAAAAAATTTCAAAAATTGTTTTCTTGGAAATTCGCTCCAAATTATCCAAGAGACTGCACATCCCAGGAAACAAGCTACAATCACAAGTTATACATATATACACGTATAAGTGGAAAGACAGCAGTTCATTTATACATTTCTTTCGGAAGTGTGCGTATGACATGTGGCAAATAAATTCTCAGCCAAGTCAACCGCTTTGAGCCAAAACTAAATGCAAACGACATGAGCTGTCCTGCACTCGAAGCTAAGCTAATTTTTTTTATATCTCCCGCTGCGAGATGCATCGGGCGCTCAACTAAACTTTGGAAATTTTGTATAATAGTTAGAAAATTATGTATGTTTGTAAGCACGCATGAGTGTATAGATATTTATATACAAATGCAGATGCAAGAAGTGGTAGTGAAATGCAAAATTGTTGAGTATTTCGCTGTTGGGGATGAAGGAGTGTTAAGTTGTGAGCGTGTAGAGTATTTCCTACATATATTATTTCTATAGTAGTATTGTGTATGTATCTTCATACCTAACCATACATAATGTGCATATTTGTGTGGTTAGAGTTATTTTAGTGTTATTAACTGCATTCTCGAATTTATGTGATAGTAAACTTCCGCAATTTATCTGCATTTTAAACAAATTATTTATTTGCTTAATAAACATAATATACTTGATTTAGAGAAGTTGTCTTCTGCTTACAAGTCAAACGACACCCATGTGGTTTAGCTAAAGTCATGATGCTACAATGCCACACGATAAGAGCATTAATGAATTATTTATGTAAATATGCAATAGCTGTAAAATGAGCGGGAGGCAAATAAGTTTAATTGTAAAAATAGACAACAAAATAAAATAATATATTTTAAAATAAAATATAATAAAAGATGATGAAATAATATAAATTAATATAAAAATATAAAATAAAAGATTTAAATGCTAAACAAAACAAGCTAACATTAAATAAAAGAAAATAAAACAAAATCAAATATAATAAAAAAATAAAATAATATAAAATAAATTGATATAAAATAAAATAAAATAAAATGAAATAAAATAAAATAAAACTAAATTATATTAAATAAAATACAAAAAAATAAATTTAAAAAATAAAATAAATTAAAAAAAAAAAAAAATAAAATAAAATATAGTAACATAAAATAAAATATAAAAAAATAAAATAAAGTAAAATAAAATAAAGTAAAATAAAACAAAATAAAATAAAATAAAATAAAATAAAATAAAATAAAATAAAATAAAATAAAATAAAATAAAATAAAATAAAATAAAATAAAATAAAATAAAATAAAATAAAATAAAATAAAATAAAATAAAATAAAATAAAATAAAATAAAATAAAATAAAATAAAATAATATAAAATAAAATAAAATAAAATAAAATTATATAAAATAAAATAAAATAAAATAAAATAAAACAAAATAAAATGAAATCAAATAAATATAACAAATAAAACAAAATAAAACAAAATAAAATAAACTAAAATAAAATAAAATAAAATAAAACAAAATAAAATAAACTAAAATAAAATAAAATAAAATAAAATAAAATAAAATAAAATAAAATAAAATAAATAAAATAAAATAAAATAAAATAAAATAAAATAAAATAAAATAAAATAAAATAAAATAAAATAAAATAAAATAAAATAAAATAAAATGAAATAAAATAAAATAAAATAAAATAAAATA
Organism: Ceratitis rosa; assembly: GCA_037013455.1. NCBI lineage: Eukaryota > Metazoa > Arthropoda > Insecta > Diptera > Tephritidae > Ceratitis > Ceratitis rosa. The sequence continues at coordinate 16,897,924 of JAWMAG010000008.1, read as the reverse complement.
AAATAAAATAAAATAAAATAAAATAAAATAAAATAAAATAAAATAAAATAAAATAAAATAAAATAAAATAAAATAAAATAAAATAAAATAAAATAAAATAAAATAAAATAAAATAAAATAAAATAAAATAATATAAAATGAAATAAAATAAAATAAAATAAAATAAAATAAAATAAAATAAAATAAAATAAAATAAAATAAAATAAAATAAAATAAAATAAAATAAAATAAAATAAAATAAAATAAAATAAAATAAAATAAAATAAAATAAAATAAAATAAAATAAAATAAAATAAAATAAAATAAAATAAAATAAAATAAAATAAAATAAAATAAAATAAAATAAAATAAAATAAAATAAAATAAAATAAAATAAAATAAAATAAAATAAAATAAAATAAAATAAAATAAAATAAAATAAAATAAAATAAAATAAAATAAAATAAAATAAAATAAAATAAAATAAAATAAAATAAAATAAAATAAAATAAAATAAAATAAAATAAAATAAAATAAAATAAAATAAAATAAAATAAAATAAAATAAAATAAAATAAAATAAAATAAAACAAAATAAAATAAAATACAATAAAGTAAAATATAATAAAGTGAAATAAAATAAAATAAAATAAAATAAAATAAAATAAAATAAAATACAATAAAATAAATTTAAACAAATAAAATTAATTAAAAGAAAATAAAATAAAATAAAATAATATATAATAACATAAAATAAAATAAAATAAAATGAAATAAAATAAAACAAAATAAAAAAAATTAAAAAAAGTAAAATTAAAAAAAAAATAAAATAAAAGAAAATAAGGTGAAATAAAAATAAACTGGTTATAATAAAAAATATAAAATGAAATAAAATAAAGTAAAGTAAAATAAAATAAAATACAACAAAATAAAATATATTAAAAATAAAATAGTCTAAATTAAATTGATATAAAATAAAATAAAATAAAATAAAATAAATTAAAATAAAATAAAATAAAATAAAATAAAATAAAATAAAATAAAATAAAATAAAATAAAATAAAATAAAATATAATAAAATAAAATACAGCAAAATAAAATATAATAAAAAAATAATATAAAATAAAATAACATAAAATAAAATAAAATAAAATAAAATAAAATAAAAAAGTGATTGATAACATATAAATGGAGAAAATAAAAATGATAAAATTAAGTGATAACGAATGAATGAACCAAAAAGTGTGACCAAAAAATCATAAGCTATAAGCTCTCACCTCATCAAAATTTTCATCTAACTCAAGTTATACTCAAACAGTCACTTCGACGTCAAGGCGAGGTAACTTTGAATATTTTTATTTAAGTCTGAGTGATAAATTTATGGCCTGTTAAATTTAAGAGCAAATAAATTATTGACGAGCGTCAATATAAGTATTTTTTGTATGAATATATATACATATCTTCAATAGATTTATGATATGAAAGCTCTGAAGTCTGCTCACTAAGCAAGCAAGTATTCAAAGCATAATAGCTGAGTTTAAGTAAAGAATATTTATAAAAATGCTGATATAATAAACTGTCAAATGATGTATTGCGATAACAACAACAGACAAATGTAGAACGGTGCATTATAACCTGGTCATAACAACAACAAAGCGACGAAGAGTTACTTTAGCCCACAACAAGGAGCGGAACGAATGACTGGCAAAATTAATGAGTCCGAAAATGATTGTGTAAGCCAATGAAAAGCGTAAGCAATATAGTAAGCAGTCGTGTGGTCTCACTGGTATGTTTGAGTATATATATGTATGTATATTTTAGTAGGTACTTGATGCGCGACAGCACAAAAAGGACAATAAAGACTGTATGGGTATGAGGTTTGTGCAAATTTTGTTAGTTCACTGGTTTAAGTGGCTGTTGGAATTTCATTTAACGCTTGATATCTACTCGACCAAAATATTATGCGTGTAATTTGTTAAGAAAGCGTGTAGGGTGCGGTATTCTGGTTGAATGACGTAGCTAAAGGAGAGATTTTTAAGTGGTTCAAGCCGTTAACAAGAAGTTGATATGGGTAAATGGGTAATCATAAGTAAGAGTTTTAAGTACACAGCAATTCTTTTAAGGAAAAATTCGGAAGAGGTTGCCAGCTATTTAAAAATTTTAATTCAATGAAATTGGGTACGGTTAAATTAGTTAAAGCGTGTATTTTATATATAAAAAAGCTTAATATGTCTGAAAGTCGAAAAAATAATTTATAGAGGGTTGCCACGTCTGTGCAAACTTGAATAAAAAGTATTAACATAATTTTAAAAATTTTGGAATATAGTCATCATCTATTATAAAATATGAATCAAATAAAAAGATTGGAATATTTTTTTTTAAATTGTTAGGTAGAGTTGCCATCGGTTTTAAATTTGAATTCTAAGAGAAAATACTAAAATAAGCGCGTTATTGCAATATGAATGCCACATTAAATGAATTTAAATATAGTTCGGGTTAAATTTATATTTAAGTAGGGTTGCCACCCATATTTAATTCAAAATTGAGTTGAATTGGCAAAAGAAGAGTTATGCTGTTGTCACAGTAGGCAGGTTTAAATAGTATTTGCATCCGGACTGTGCTTATAAACAGGGTTGCCATATGTGTAATCTTTTTTTAAATATTAAGAAAAAAAAACTTAATTTATTAAAAGGTTGTTTAATTTAAATTTTTAGCTTTTTAGAATTTAAAGATTAGTCAAATAAGCAAGCGGAATATAATGACGTTTCCTTTTCCTATGGTTCCACCAGCTTGGTCTGTGTAGAATGATTTTAAGGTTGTGAGAAGGGGGAAAACGTTAGTAGCTTTCTAGTGCTAAGAGTAATAGTAAGGTCACTTTAGCTAATCACTTGAAAATCGATCAACATCCGGCTCTCATCGGCAGCTAAGGCGCATTAGAAACCACTTAAACCCTAGACTTTAACGTTAGTCGTTAGTACTATAGGCAGTTGCTGAAAAACTCAGGGAATCTGAATGTTTAGCCGTCAAAGCGTCTGAACACATCGCTGTTCTTAAAGCTCTCGAGCTTATCTCAAGCTCCAAGGTTTATTATATCTCCGATCTAAGGTCGAGAGGCGTCTTAGTCACCTTATCCAAATCCTTTACGGCACTATCGGAGGGAACAAAGCAAGATAAGCATGGCAAAGCCACCTTCCTTCTTTATGAACTGTTGTTATCTTCTTTTCTACGAGTAACATCCTTTTCTCCCTCAAATGAAACAATTTCACACCTAATTTTCACCGTTGCAGAGGGAAGCAAAGTCGTCGCTTTTTTCGTCACTTAATTTGCAATTTTCAGACTCTTAAAGGCTTCGTTATCTTCACACTATTAACTGACAAATTTGCTGCTTACCACTTTTTCAGCATAAATTACAAACTCTTCATGAACACCACAGCGTAACGCTGGACAATGAGCTGCTATTTATGTAGTGTCTGCCAGAAGTGGTTGAAAGTTAAGAAAATACAAAAAAAAGAAGAAGAGTGAACTGCCACTTTCCAACGCCATTTTACGCTGCTGACCAACTGACGCGCATACACACTCAGACCCACCCACCCACCCACACACCCACACTCACTCAGCTTGTCTTAATAATATCCAATTAAAACTTTCGCTATTAAAAAGCGCACGAAAAAGCGGAAAGAGGGCGAAAAGAGAGAGAGAATGAAAAAATGTCGCTGTCGTTAATTTCTTGCCGGTTTTGTGATTTTCATTTGTGCTTTGCTCCCCTTTTTCTTTTGGTTTTGTAGTTGTTTTATTTTGACGCGAATTCGCCGTTGCCATTGGCACTTGCCTGCGGCCAACGTTGGATAGCCATAATAAGCACGCCTCGCCACGCTGCGCCATTGCTTTCGACAGAAGTGGGTTAATTGAATTTGCGCTTGAGTTTTGCCATTGTTGATATTTTTGATATTGTTGTTGTGTAGGCAAAGCGCGAGCTGAAGCTGCAGCGCTAATGATGAGGTAGTAGCCAGCAGTTGTCGCTGTTGTTGTTGTTGTTGTTGTGGTCCAAATTTTTTTCCACCGTCTTATCTCGCATGCATTGCTTGCTTGCCCGTGTGTGTTTATGTATGTATGCCTTTGTATGCATGCGTGTTGGTAGTTGTGTGAATTTGCTCTGGCTTTATGTGTGTGTATGTGTGTTTGTGTGTGCCTGTGCGTTTTGCGTTTTTATGTCATGAAAATGTAATTTATTGCACTTTCTACTTTGTTTAATTGTCTTCCATGCATACATTGCCAAAAGTGTGAAGCTGCGGCTGCGGCAGCGTCAGCGGTTGTGGCTGTTGATGTGGTTGCCTTTTGGTATTTCATTGGTTCCAGTTGAGTCTGGTGGTGAGTATTTGTTTTCTTTTTGTTATGCTTATGATGGTTGTTCACAACTTTTGGCTCGTAAATTTTATATTTATTTGTATAACTTTTGAATAAATATGGGAGTTTTTCTGTGTTTGCATGAGGATCATGAAATATTATCTAAGAAAAAATACTCAAACGCATTCACCTCCGTTGATTTTTTAAAAATTTGAGATATGTCTCGGAACTTTGCTGATAGCACGATATTGATGTTATGTTGTGCAATTTCAACTCTATGATGGGCATAGAAAATATCTTTCAAAAGACTAATAAAAATCAGTCTTAATAAGAATTATCCCCTGAAAGACATAATCGGTCTACTGAGCGTACTATTCGCAACACAATCATCTATCTTGAGACTCAGCACTCAATATTGGATAATATTCAACTGAATAGACCACGTCCAGCACGCGTGAAGTAAATACGCTACAGCCACTAGCTTGAAGTGTACACGAAGACCATGGAGAGTCGATTCGACGCCGTTCGCAGCAATTTGGACTGACGTATGGAACGACTTGGCGCATTTTACGCCGAGATCTTCAAATGAATGTGGACAAAATACAGCTTGTGCAAGAACTGAAGCCGCTCGACCTTCCTAAATGACCTCGCTTCACTCTATGTGCTCTTGAAAAGTTCCAAGGCCAGAAGATACAACGTTTTCGAGCTAAATTATGTTCAGCGGCGAGGCTCATTTCTGGCTTAATGAGTAAGTAAACAAGCAAAATTGCCGCACTTGGGGCGTAAAGCAACCTGTAGAGATTCAAACTGCCATTTTATTCAGAAAAAGCAACGATTTGGTGTGGTTTGTAGGCCGGTGGAATCATCGGTCCATATTTCTTAAAAAGTGAAGCCTGTGAGAACGTAACCTCTGAGAACGTAACCATTATCGTTATAGCGCTATGATAACCAAAATTGAAACTCGTGATATCGGCGATATTTGGTTTCAATAAGACGGCGCCACTCCGTTAAACATTTCCTGTGGGGATATGTGAAATCTAAGGTCTATGCTAACAATCCTGCTTTGATTCAGGCCTTAGAGCAAAACATCGCGCATATTGTTCGTCAGTTACCTGGAACGAATCATCAAAAATTGGACTCAACGGATGGACCATCAGAGATGCAGCGGAGGCCAACATTTGAAAGAGATAATCTTTAAAAAATAAGTGCCAGAGAATGTGCTTTCGAATGATAATTGACATTTATCATTAAATTTAAAATTTTTGTGTTTTTTTCTTTAAAAATGTGGGGAAACTCGAAATGGATCACCTTATGGTGTACGCATTAATTCGTGCGGTTTTCTAAAAGAGGGCTCTACTAGTATTATTTCGCGTCGTGTTCATCTGTGGCTATATTTATTTCAAAGGTGTTGTCATTTCGCGTCGTTTTCAGTAGATGTCATTTGTTTTAGCGTGAACAACAATTTGTTTCATTCATTTGAAAATGTCGAAATTTGTACCAGATAAAGTGTTCTTGCGAGGAGTTCTTCTTCTTTACTTTAACATGAAGAAAAGTGCTACCGAAAGCCATCGTATTTTACTGGATGCTTATGGCGACCATGCTTTAGCCGAACGAATGTACCAAAAGTGGTTTGTACGGTTTGAAAGTGGCAATTTCGACCTAGACGACGGAGAACGACCCGGACAGCCAAAAAAATTTCAAGACGAAGAATTGGAGACATTACTCGACGCAGATGCATGCCAGATGCAAGAAGAACTTGCAAAAGTATTAGGAGTTGATCAAGCAACCGTTTGCAGACAATTAAAATCATTCGGATTCATCCAGAAGCTTGGAAATTGGGTGCCTTATCAATCAAAGCCAAGAGACGTCGTACGACGAACGTCGATTCTGCATGTCGGAAATGTTGCTTCAACACCACCAAAAGAAGTCATTTTTGCAGCGGATTGTCACTGGCGGATGGATGGATGGATTCATTATGATAACCCAAAGCGCAAGAGATCGTATGTGAGGCCCGGCCAACCATCGACATCCACGGCAAAGCCGAATCTTCATGGTTTCAAGGTTATGCTATGTATTTGGTAGGACCACAAGGGTCTGCTTTATTATGAGCTATTGAAATCGGGTCTGACAATCAATGGGGACCTCTACCGAAAACAATTGATTCGTTTGAAAAAGGTCATCGCGGAAAAATGACCAGAATATGCGACCAGACACGAATCAATAATTTTTCATCATGACAATGCTCGGCCACATGTTGCAAGGCCAGTTAAGTTAGTATTTGGAAAACTGTGGGTAGGAAGTTCTACCTCACCCGTCTTATAGCCCAGATATAGCACCTTCCGATTACCACTTGTTCAGATCAATGCAGAATGCCCTCACCGGAGTGTGCTTCACTTCAGAACAGGGTATCAGAAATTGGCTCGATTCTTTCTTGACCTCCAAGCAGGAGAAGATCTATTAGGATGGGGTCCACAAACTGCTAGAAAAATGAACAAACATCGTAACTTCCGATGGTCAATACTTTGAACATTAAATGTATAACAATTTCTTCACAATAAAGTCTTAATTTTCGAAAAAAACGCACGAATTAATGCATACACCCAATAGATTAAAATTTAGTTAATTACTATTGTTGGGATATATAAATTTAAAATATACTTTTGTTATTAATAATAAAAAAGCATTTGTTCAATATTTTGTTATATTTCGGAAGGCGGTCCCTTCGTGAGCCTTCCGAAATATCGCGTAAACAGTTTGATCTAAGCCGCCTTCGGAAACCAACTCTAAGACGAACATGGAAAGCATCTTTCGAAAGACAGTTATAATATTCAATAAGGGATGTCGTACAAAAGTGCAATAAATCTGTTTGAATCGATTTGGTAGTGAATGATGGTATGAAGATTTTTTATCTCGTTTTCTGGTGAAAATATTTTTCTTTTCGATTTTTTTCTTAAATGAAAAGATGAGTTCAGATAAGCATCTACTATTCTGAATCCAAAATAAAATTTTTAATTTTTTTACTACTACATATTTTTACAGTGCTTCTCGCTATTAGAGGTTTGTAGCGACGTACGAGTATAAATTACATACAACTCTTAAGGTCGTTTATATTTATATGCATTTATTACAAAATATTTTCAGCATTAAAAAATTAAAATAGACAAAGCTTAAATCTACCGAATTGGAAGAAAAGAAAAAAATTCAGCAAAATCTTTTGAGTGCTATTGTCTGCCATAAAAGTGAAATTAAAAACATTGTATTCAAAATTTCCATACAAAACAGCTGCAGCACAGGCACAGTTGAATGGGAAAACTAGAAAAGAACGCCATTCAAAAATACTCATTTATGGCTTGCGTCTGCAACAAAAAAGTAATGGAATGTACCGTAACAACACTTAAATGTAATGGCTATAATTATTACAGGCAATTAACGGCAATAGTTTTTGAAGATAAAAATTCATAGCCAAAAATATACCGCTCTTGAACAGCAGCGCTTACAACGTTTTTGTTGTACGAACGTCAATGAAGCGAAAAATTTAATTTTTATTACAAATTTTGAATGGGGCAATTAAACTGTGCGTGTGTGTGTGTGTGAAGGCAATTAGCTGCAAATTGAATTAAGCGCAAACACAAATCTGAGACAATTGACGCCCTCGCCTTTGATGTATTGCAATTATGATTGTTGTTGAGTGATAATTACAATTTTATAATTTATTTCTATGCAAATATAGCAATCAAATAATTTCTCATAGTATTTAATTGCTTCATTCACTGAAATGTCTTGTATTTTGTATTTTTTTCTTGTGCATCGCGTCAATTTAAGTGTGACAATAAAATAAATATAAAAGTGGAAATGCCAGCGGGAATATTCTTTGTAGGCGTGAGAAGAAAAATGTTGGAAAATATTAATTTAGAGCAGGGTTTAATGACAACGGGCTGACGAATTAGTAAGCAAACTTAAGCAATGAGAGTCTACCATATACGAAAACACTGCTTGCTTTGTGTTGATTTGGAGACTTTTTTGCTGCATGTGTAGTAACAGGAGTGTGGTTAGTTATACGTGCTGCCATTCGGAAGACCAGGTTTCGAATCCTCGTTCGAGTAGTTCCCAAAAATTATAGAAAATTAATTTAAATAAACATCTAATTTAATTTTTCTAATCGCGGTCAACACTTGGCAGGGAATATCATGATCTCCAAGTGTATTTCTGATATTAAAAAGGACTTTTTTATCGATTTTTTTTTATTTTATTTTCTGTATCTACATATATTTAAGAATACACACAAGAAATTTCAAATCGATCCGGAAAATATTTTCGAAGTTACACGCACATTTGTAAAGACGTTTCGGAGCGCTTGGAAGTACCATATACCTAAGTATAACTTTAAACGCGTTTTTCTCAGAATGATGTTTTCAAAGTCGGTGACCACTATAACTCGAAAACTGCTGAACCGATTTGTCTAAAATTTTAACACAAGCCTCTTGAATATATTTTTCAGTGAATAATCTAAGGTTTTATTTTTCCGATAAATACTTGTATTTTTTATAAACAATTTAAAATCGAAATTTCGCCGAAAAATCGACTCTTTTCTTTGAGAAGGCGCCATTTTGACAAACAATTTTTTTTTGCTTATTTCTTTATGATTAATCACTAGATTTAATATTATTTTAATGAAATCTGTTTGGTTTTTTAATTTCAGATGATCCAGTTCAGAGATAGAGTGGTCACCGCAAGACGTCTTTTTTCAGAGGACCTCCTGGAGATCAGCTGTAGCTCTTCTCCAGAGAAATATTTTTATTAATTATAAGGATTAAGATATTGTTGAATAATACCATAATAAGTATGTAAACTTTTTGAATAAATAAATTCTAAAGACTTCTCAAAAAAAAAATTCTTAAAAATTAAATTTTTTTTGGCCCATTAACTATTTGTTGGACATCGAAACGTGTACCACAAACGGGTCTCTTTGTCGGTTAATATTGCCGCTCTTAGGTGTTATCTTTCGCACCCAATTCGCGCTAGAAGTATGTAATGGGTGTTTACATAGACGTGAGGTTTTCAACTATTTATTTATGATTTATACACAACTTAGCCTGCCATTTCATAATGAACAGACTTTGGTTGAGCTAGGTTGAAGTTGCTGTCGGTTCGTGAGCAACAAAATACTCAGGCCCATTGTGTTTACCCGATCACTGAATTTCACTATCTATCCACTTCGATTCCTTAATAAATTTCATCAGATAATTTATCTTTTTGTCTGCTATACCATACGAATCATCGATGAAAGCAGCTACTCGACATCAGAATCTAGCTCTGCTCAAGGCAAAATAGTCGCATAGAAGATGAGAGAAAGTTTCTTGCCCCTCATCGTTCTAACAGATTCTACTCCAACTCCTGTAGTGAACTCCAAGGCGCGCCTCATGGCGCTTTACTAAGCAGTGACCTGTTAAGACTCCTACAAACTTAGAGAACCTTTCTTCTTTCTGAAAATATATTTTGCTTTACTTCTTCCGGTTCCAATTCAACCAAGTTTGTCTAGAAATTCTGTCGTTTCCTTCTTGATCCGGCCTGCTTAAAAGTATTATCTCTGAGTAGCGGTATGCGTATAGCTGCATACACACCAATGCATACTTTGTCAGAATCAACTTGACCGTTCTTAGCCTGACAGGTTTGCGTGCCAATAAACAGACTTTTTCCGAAACAATAATAATAAATCATGCAAATCTACTACCAAAATTATTGGTCGGCTTGAACGACACATCGGGCGTTGCAGCAAATATTCGGTTGGCTTAAATGCCTAGCAGAGTCGATAGTTCTATTGGATAATGCAATTGCTGCTGCGGGTGGAGTAGTGTATCAATGCAGACCCGAATGAGTCTATCCACCAACGCGCATAACAAACAACTCCAGCTGTGGTCATTCACTTTATGGAAGATTTTTTGAAAGCGATGAATATCAAGCGTGTCAGCGTCCCGGATTTCACAAGAAAATTTTTGCAGCGATGGAGCTCACCTTTACTTGAGCGAGTACGGTACATTAATGTACATCCCCTCAAAAGTCGGTGTTTGGTGTGCTCGATGGACAAAATCATTGGTTCATATTTATTCAAAAATAAATCCGGCAATTATGTAACAATCAGTGGGGCTACATTATAGAGCCATGATTAATGACTTTATCATGCCGATCTTTCCAAAACCCTTGATACTGTCCCACATAGCATTTTATTTCGTGAGCTAAAGGGCCTAGGTTTTCACTCTTTTTATCTTATCTTGGCTTCCGTCACATCTCTCCGATAGATTCTCTTTTGTTGGATTGGAAAATACCAGATCTTACGCCTTTGAGGCCACCTCTGGGGTACCTCAAAGTAGCATTCTTGGTCCTTTATTATTTCTTCTTTTTATAAATGACATTTGATCTTGCTTTAGGAATTCAAACTTCCTGCTTTATGATGACCTAAAACTACACGTATTTAAATGCATTCGATGTTTTTCAGATAATTTACTTTTAGGAATAATTTACATTTGGAATAATTTGCCCCTTAATGTAAAAAAAATATTTTAATATTACTTTTTCAAAGTTTTCAAATGTGCTCAGGTCGACTTATTATCTATTTGGTAATAAGCTATCCTATGTAAATGAATTTTTGGATCTTGGTGCGTTTTTTGATCTTTCATTAATCACATCAATTGCATAATTCCCTAAGCTTATTTTAGCCTTGCTTTTTAAGACTGTATGGTGGTGTTTTCAAAGATATATATAATTTTTCCAAGCATTCCTCTAGACTTGAAACCGTCCAACGTAGATTTATTCGTTTTGCCCTTACTACGCTTCATTTCTCTGATCCCTTACCTTCCCCTACCTTCTAAAACAGAAATATCTTGCTCTTCGTCGATCTATCCAGTCATTTTTATCTTTTTATGACATCATGAATATCTTAGTGGACTGTGCAGAGCTGCTTGAGCAAATCAGCTTTAATGTTCGTTTTAATGTTCCTCACAGAACTTTGCGCTCTCATTATTTGTTCTATTTTGATCTAAAAAAAGCCAATTATCATAATTATGATCACATTAATTTAATAGAATCTCTAGAAGCCTTGATCTTGATTTGGTATTCCCGAGGTCTCGTTTTAGTTCTATCCTTAATGCTTCTTATACTTAGTATACTTATATAGTTTTAAGTTTCTAAATAAAATTGTACTTCAAGCCTGTAAGATGTGTAAATCATTGACTTAATAAATAAATTAAATTGAATTGAATTGAATTATAGAGCTCATTCTTGGTTATAAAATTAAAATAAATGCGCTTTATTTCTTCAAAGAAAGCACATGCCTACGAAAACACTCCTTATTTGTTCGTTTAGTAAGAGTCCAAGTAGCAACAATCTTAAAAAAGTCAAAGAAAGTGCCTGATTGGAGAGAGTTTCCCTACTTCCTTTTACAGCATGCAGAAATTTTACTTTATTAGTTCAGTTAAATATTTAATTAATTTTTTTCTCACTCTCATATTTATTTTCCACAAAAAAAAAATTAAAAATAATATATATTAATACAGCTGAGAAAGTGTGATTTATTTGGAAGAAAAACCCGATTACAAAATGGAAAAATTTTTTGTTAAATTTCATTTTGTCGGAGAAGAGAAAAAATACATTGCGCAGCGAACACCTCTACACACAACCTAAGCTTATAACTAAACCATACTAAATTTTGCCAATCCCTCGGTGATCTATTAGCCCCAAAGAAAATATTATTTATATTTGAAACAAATCGAACTTGGTTTCAGGTCCATGCTCTATTTCGAAAAAAACAAAAGTATTCAATTGATGCATATCATCCAAAACATTAACTTAAAGAAACCCTGAATATTCATAAATAACAATAGAATGATCCACCAGCCGAAACAAAATTTCAAGCAAGAAGAACTATTGAATCCATTTTTCTCTCAAAAAGCCACCTAGGTATCAAATTTCTTGTAAATAGAAACATAAATACGATTTTTTTGAAAAACTTGGATCTGGTCTACTTCTCAAAATTTATTTTTTGTGTAAACTTCTTATGCAACAGGGGAAACAATCGATTTTTTTTACAGATAAGACTGATATTTTTATTAGAAAAAAATATTGATTAACAAAAGTTCGACCAGTTGGTGGTTTTCAATTTGTTTTTGCTAAATATAAATATAACAAATCCTTTGAAATTACATATTCTTAAACGATCGTCTAAAATGGAGACGAGAAAACACGGGATAGTTAAGGTGATGGACGAAACTCCATCACCAACGCAAACAGAAATTCGCCATGTGATTCTCTTCGAGTTTCGGCGTATTTTATAGCCAATACAAATATTCAGTGAATGCCAAATTGCATATGAAACAATTGCTTCGTCTTTAAAGACTATTTCTAAGTAGTTCCGAAGATTCCAGACTGGACATTTTTCCATAGCGAACGAGCACCAAGAAGGTAGACCAAAATCTTCCACTGATGACGACACTTTAGTTCTAGTGTAGTCCTAAATTGACGCAGACCAACGATGGATACAAGAAATGATTGCTAATAAATTGGGATTGAATGCCATGGCTGTATCGCGAAGAAATCTGGGTATCACGAGTTTTAAATGAGGCCAAATAAGAGGCCCGAGTGCATTTTGCTGAAATTTTCCTAAACAAATTCGAAAATGGTCAGCCTAGCAAATTTAGTAACGTAGTTACTGGTGACGAATCTTGGTTCCAGAAACCAAACAGCAGTCCATGGTATGGATGATGTCAGCTTACTTCACTCGATCTTAAATCGCAGCTACTATTCCACTGAAAAAGCATCAGACGGTAGCTGCAAAATGGTACACCGAAGAGTGCTTATCAAAAGTTTTCAAAAATTTGTTGAAAAACAGGAAAAAAGAGGATTTGCGGCGCTACTTTTTACATCATGACAATGCGCGTGGGATGGAGCTGAAAAAACGTGTAATTTATTGCGATCTCTGGGATCGCAGAAACACGCCCAGCACCATATTACTCGGATATTAAACCTGGAAATTTCCAAAAATTAAGATAAATCTGATGCAAATAAATTTAAAATAAGGATTTATAAAAAAATATCACCAAATTTTACCCTTTACATAATGAAAATACAAAACTCATATGTGAGAATATTATTGTAAATATTTACCTCCATTTGTGAGCCCTTCTTGCCCATTGAGCCACTTGTGTGGCCACCACTTTGTGCAGCATTCATTTTGGCTGTGACTGTTTTTTTGTTGTTGTTGTTGACTTTTCAAAAGTTAAACTTGAATTTATTATTGTTGTAAATTGTGTCACCTTTCACTGGTAGTATTTGCTGCAGTTGTTGTTGTTGCTTTGCTTATTGCCCGTGCTTAGTAACCGAGAGCAAACTAGCAATTTGGTGATGACGTTAGGCGTGCACATGCACGCAGACACCGGTGGCAAGGCAACACCCACATATGTATATGTACATATAATGTTTGTGGTTTTTTTCTTTTTGTTCGTTAACAATTTCCTGGTTAATCAACAGTGTGTCTTTAGAAAGTTTGCTGCCAGCGCAAAGAAATTTCCAACCAAACGCTTTTCTTACAGCGACTCTTGCACGACATTTAACTTTTACTCGCCAGTGAACTCATGCTCAAGTTACTACAAGTTGATGTTTTTATAACACACACACACACACATATACACGCACACACATAAGTAAAAGTGTGCATGCGTGTATCATTTGTGCGCCAACTTGCAGCGAGGCAATTAAGGTTTAACGCTTGGCTCCAGTTGGGGTTGAGTTGGGTTGGGTTGGGTGAGTCGCCGTTTTAAGTACAAAACGTATGTTGTGTGCGATATTTCCCTAGATAGCTGGTGCTCTGCTTCTTCTTCTTATTCTTCTTCTTTTACTTCTTGTTTTTCCCCTACTTTTTCATTTAGCGCTCTTGGTTCATGTATTTTTGCACCTTTCGTTTGGCTTGTGGATTTAAGCGAATTTTCTTGGTTTTCTCTTTACTGTTTTTTCTTACATCTTAATTTAAAGCACGCTTGTGTGTAAACCGTTATTTATTTGGTTGTATGTCTTCTGGTAGTTTATTTGCATTTGCGTTAGTTGTTTTAGTATATATATATATAAATATATGTATGTGTTCAGTTGTATGGCTTTAATGAATAAAGATGGTATTTTCTGCACACATTGCGCTCAATTTCTTTCATCGCACGCATACACTTGTACACATATATGTGACACACATGTATATATATATATGTATATATACATTTGTATAGTATTACAATTATTTTCCATTTTAATTTAACACTCGCTTATTTTTATTGCTTGTTCTGCGCTTTTGTTATTGTTGTTGTTGTTTTATAAAATCATCTTTTTGTTGGCAACAACTGGTTGTTAGGGGACAGATTCTTGCAACTTTTTTTATTTATTTATTTTTGTCACTTTTTTGCTCGCCTTTAGCACTATTCTGTTTTGCGTTCGCTATCGCGTTTTCTACTTTTAAATTAATTACTTGCCAACACGTTATCTCAAGATTTGTTTTTATATAACTTTTCTATTGGGATTTTATTAGTAACAAATTTTTAATTCGCTTTTTGTTTGTTTATTCATATTTAATTTTCCATTTTTATTTATTTATATTTTTGTCGCATATTTTTTTCTGTTTATATATTTTAATTAATTAATCTACATTGATTGTGTTGTTTTCATTTATTTTTTCTTACACAAATTTTTCGAAAATACTAATTTTCTGCTATTTTATGCTCAAGTCTTGCCACAAGCGGCATCTTAATTTATTGAGAAAAATTTCCCTTCCCTTCATTCACTTAATTTTCAATGCAATTTCTTCTCTTCCGTGCACCTAAGTCACCAGCTAATTGAATAACTCACTTCCGCAAACTAATTGAGGTTAAGTGAATTACCGCAGAATTTTCTCATTTTCTTCTTCCAATTTGGGCACATGCATAATTTTTAGCTTAAACCGCAAAAGATTACGAAATTAATTATGCTTCATTTGCGGTTTTTGCTGGGGATACATGCTTAAGCGCTCAACCGCAATTTTTTTAAACTGAACAAAATATGTATGTATATATTCATATTACCTTGGTCAACCAATTCTTAGGTTATATCAGGTAAATTTTTGACTTTAAGTTACCATAATGCTAAAAAATAGGTGGAAGTCAAAGCAAAAAATCATTACATTTTTCAATAAATTTCTTAAGCTGGAAATTATTTGGGTTTAAAATTTCACTAGGAAATTTTTATAAGTTACGTATACGCACTGGTGTACTTATTATAATGCTAGTATGGGAAATCTTTGGAAAATTTAATTTATGTGGCTTAAAGAATTTTTTAAATTTTTTTCGTTATATATTTTCTAATAATTTTTAAATATAATTTTTTTCTTTTCTGAGAACCATATATTGCCTTCAACTAAAAAATTGTATTCTTAGGTCATTGGCTTGGGGATATTTAACATTAATAATTATTTGATTTTTTTTTAATTAAAACTGGCCTGCATTTCGAGGATCTTCGCATAAATTTTCACTCAACACAAAAAAAAATGTATATGGTATAATATAAATAAATTTGAAAAAAAAAAATAAAAAAATTATAAAAAACTAAAAAAAAGAGCTGTCCTCGGTCATACCGAAGTCTTCATACCTTTCAGGACCATATGAAATGTATGATATTTAATTTAATTTAATACTGAAATACTTTTTTCTCATATGTGAAAGTATATTCCTAACGCCGTTCTTACTCATTTGTGTTCCTGGTAACAGGGATGTTGTAAGGCAAATGAACTTGACAGGCTAGACACGACGAAGTAGTTAGTTCTAGAAAAGGTACACCTTTTGCTGTTGTTGTTATTTTTGTTGTTGTTATTATTAAGGTCCGCCTACCTCACTTACAAAGAAGCTAGATCAGTCTAAGTCGTCGAGATCATCTAACGAGAGGTCCAGGAAACGTGCTGTTTCGACTGGTTCGAGACACAGCGAGGGATGGGGTTAGGTGAGTTGGTCTTGAGGACGCATACTGCCTAACAGAGACTTTGCTTATAAGCAGGCTGAATTCAGATGTAACCGCACTAATACTTGCAGAATTACTAGACAAACTTGATGGAAGGTACTCTCATCTTCTGTGTTACCCGGTTCCGAGAAGCTACTTTCATCGATGATTTGTGTAAGATAGTGGACATCAAAATATATTATCTAATGAAATTTATTAGGGAATCAGTGGGGATTGATAGTGAAGCGTAGTGATCGCGTAAACAATATGGTATCACAAAAGTTACGTATACGCTCCGGTGTTCTCAACATATTTATATGAGTTGGTTTGAAGAAAAATACATATATTTCTTATGATTCTCGTATAATTTTCAATTAGGAAATTTTATCCTCTGGGTATTGGCTGGGTTAAAAATCTTACCAAAGATTTTCTAATTCTAAATTACTGCATTTTAAAGACTTTCGTATAAAAAAGCAAAAAATAAACAAAAAAGAAGTACAAATAATTAAAACCTTTAGCTTACTACAGACGTATAGAATGTAGTCGAAAAGAAGGAATTGAGATGATTTCACACCTTTCTTTTCCGAATACGCTATTGCTACTGTGCTGCAGAATAGCAGAGAAAATTCTGAATGTATCGAAACGCTAGCGCAAGTGACAATTGGAGCTGTGCTCATTCACTAGAACGAAAATTTTACAGATGCATATTGGCTAGTAGGATTACGAAATACAACTCATGCAAGAATTGAAGCCGAATGACCACCAAACACAATGCGGAAGTCAATGGGGCTAACACCAGATAACTTCCGATCCTAATTTTCACAAGAAAACTTTGATCAGCGATGAAGCTTACGTTTGGTGGAATTAAATACAATCATCGCATTTGGAGTATTGATAATCAACAAGCTACTTTTGAGACGCCGTTGCATTCTTAAAACGTCACAAATTGTGTGCTCTATGGACAGAGGCAGTAATTAGTTCATACTCTTTCAAAAATGAAGTCATGACATTACAGCCAATGGGGAACATTACAGAGAAAATGTTAATGTTTTTCTCCTATCTGAACTACGAGTTGAAGAAGTGACCCACCAACGAAACAATCAATTTATTCAAAGAAACTTTTGGTGAGGATTTTATTTTATCTGTGGCGTGGCCTCCAAGATCGTGTGATTTATAACCACTGGACCATTTTTTGTGGGGTTATATAAAGTCGCCTTTCGGTGTAAATTTTTCTGAGACACCCGCGGCGGTCTCTTGACCGAAATCCTTTTGAAATCATAATGGCAAGCTTTTACCTCTATAATAAAGCTAAACTCTTGGCCATAATAGTAAGTTATGTGAGGTTTATATCTTCTTGAATGCCTACTACATGTGGATGGTGACCCACCCACACAACAATTTTTCTTCAACTATTTAATTATTTAATTATCACATACACTTCCCATATCGAACGTGAGTGTAGATTAAATAAAAGCTGCAATAAGGGGCTATTAAAAAATATCTTAAGGTCGACTCTCATCGGTTTTTTCATATTTAAAACGACATTTGCACAAAACAAGAACAAAAAAAGTTTGCACGGAAATTCAATTTAACTTTAACGCGGGTTTTTGTTTGAATTCAACAAAACACAATAGAAACTACACATTTGCACACACCTACACACACACCCAACAGAGCCCACATATGTTCGCTCATACATTTGTACAAAAAAGCTTAGCACTTAATTGACCCACATTCGCGCTATGCTTATGGCTTTAACGGTTTTATGTTGTAGGTGAAGCAAAAAAAAAAACAAGCAAAAGTTTTAGAAATCAGCGCAAAAGACAAACAAAAAAAAAAAAACGATCGTTTGCCAATACTAAATGCACAACGGAAATCACAAAACGAAATATCCATTAAGTATGCGCTTCAACAAACGGAAATCCCGTTAAGCACAAGTGAGAGACTGCATACAAAGCATACACATAATGAATGTACACACATACATATATATGTATACACATTGTATATACTACATGTACATACGAGTATGTGTATTTGAAAGCGTGTGAGCAAAGGCCAATAGCCGAACAGCATGTGCAGTGCAGCAGCATTTTCATTACAAACTGCCGTTTCATTGTATGTGTAGCGAGTGTAAAGTTGTACACGCTTAGCACGAAAATGAAACATACACATACATACACACACGTTTGCCCCCTGCAGCAGAGCACGTGCTCAAGTAGTGCAAGTATCAACGGCAATGGCAGCAACTATCAGGACGTAAGTGAGCTAAGCAAGCACACATTGTACATACATATATTGTATACATGTATGTATACATATGTTATATGTTATAAAACTGATAGTGTTCTTCTGCTTCTTCTTTATTATTTAAAAAAATATTTGTTTTTGTCTTTGATTATGTTACAAAATTATACGCGAATAAGCTCAACTTGCCAGTGTGATAACTTAGTGTTCCTCGTTATGGATAAATTGTATGTATCTATTTATTTACTTGTGTAATATGTAACTGAAATGTAAATAAATTTGTAAGTTTTGAGAAAGGAAGTTTACGCTTCAGTTTGTCGCACGTTCTTGGTGTTTTATTTTGAACCGAACATTTTAAGTTCAGATTTTTCTTTTTTTATTGACTTTTTATTGCCCGCAAGGAGAAGGTAGACCAGTATACAACAATTCTGGTTAAATATTGTACTAGTATATTGAACATAGGATAACCAAGGTCAGCATAATAACAGCTTTGCGCAAAAGCCGCGAGACGTTGGGTGCCCTGCATAAGATGGACTTTGATGCTTTGAATCACCCACAAACTCTTCCCGGTTGATTATTAACGGTTTCCAAAATAAAAAAAGAATTAATTGGTTAAGGTTGTGTTACAGATGACGAAGTCAAAGATGCTTTTTGAATTTTTGCAGGAAACACTTCTCAAGTCTGCTGAATAGCAGTGAAAATAGAGCATTCGGAGATGGTGAACCGGAGACCCTAATCGATGACGATAAAGAAAGACGTTCCATCACCAGACCAGGAAGAAATTCCAATGGCAATGGCCCGCGTAAAAATAACAAAGTGGCGGGAGCTGATGGCCTACATGGCGGTGAAGCGCTGACAAGGTGCATGCATCAGCTACTTAGCAGAATATGGTCGAACGAAAGCATACCCAATTATTGGAATTTAGGTGTGTGGTCACGCGAGGTACCTTCTTCGAAGTTGTTTGAAATAAAACCACTCGCGTTTTCAATTTAAATCGTACAATGTTTTATTGAATTAGTAATAATAATTATTTTTTAAAAGTTTTATTTTGTGTTTGTGTATAACAATGTTTTTTGTGATATAAATGTCTTTATGTATATATGTTATATATAATAAGTATATATTTTATTTTATTTTATTTAATTTAATTTTAAATTTGTCGCCCCGTGCGCGCTTGCCGATGGTTGATTAGAAATCTCGCTTGTTTGTTTGACAAGCACGGCTTATATAGGCCCTAAGCGCATTAGGGTGCGTACAAAAGGTATGGATGTGCTAATGGTTAAGCACACGCTTAAACAGTGTGCTTTACCCAATCCATTAAAAAGAGGACCCCACAGTCTGCTCCAATTATCGTGGGATAAGCCTCCATAATATCGCCTATAAGGTCCTGTCGAGCGTATTGTGTGAAAGACTAAAGCTCACCGTCAACAAACTGATTGGTTCTTACCTGTTTGGCTGTAGACCTCGTAAGTCAATCATTGACCAGATATTCACCATGCGCGAAATCTTGGAAAAGACCTGTGAAAATGGGATCGATACAACCCACCTCTTTGTCGATTTTAAAGCCGCCTTCGACAGCACGACTAGGAGCTGCCTCTATGCCGCTATGTCTGAATTTGGTATCCCCGCAAAACTTATACAGAAAGCTGAGCTTCGTCAGGATCGGGAAGGACATCTCCGTTCGATATCAAACGAGGTTTCAGACAGGGTGATTCCTTATCGTGTGACTTTTTTAATTTAATGCTGGAGAAATGATACGAGCTGCAGAGCTAAATAGAGAAGGTACAATCTTCTATAACAGTGTACAGCTGCTGGCGTACGCCGATGATATCGACATTGTTGGCCTTAACAACCGCGCCATGAGTTCTGCTTTCTTCAGATTAGGGAAAGAAGTAAAGGATATGGGTCTAGTAGGCAAGATGAGGGCAAGACGAAATATCTCCTGTCATCACGCAAACAGACATCGCATTCGCGAATCAGGTCCCATGTTAGTGTTGACAGTCATAATTTCCAGTCGCAGATAACTTCATCTATCTTGGAACCAGTATTAGGCACCAACAATAATGTCAACCTGAAAATCCAGCGCAGAATCACTCTTGCCTACAGGTGGTACTTTGGACTGGGTAGGCAATTGAAAAGTAAAGTCCTCTCTCGGCGAACGAAAACAAAGCTCTGCAAGTTCCTCATCGTTCCCGTCCTACTATATGGTGCGGAAGCATGAACGATGACAACATATGATGAGTTGTCGTTAGGAGTTTTCGAGAGAAAGGCTTTGCGTAAGATTTATGGTCCTTTGCGCATTGGTATCGTCGCATACCGCAGACGATGAGCTGTACGAGCTATACAATAATATTGACATAGTTCAGTGAATGAAGAGACACCGGCTACGCTGGCTAGGCCATGTCGTCCGAATGGATAAAAGCACTCCAGATTTGAAAGTTTTCGATGCAGTACCCGCCGGTGGAAGCAGAGGAAGAGGAAGACCTCCACTCCGTTGGAAAGATCAGGTAGAGAAGGACTTGGCGGTACTTGGTATTTCCAATTGGCGCCACACAGCAAAAAGAAGAAGGGAATGGCGTACCATTGTTAACTCGGCTAAAATCGCGTAAGCGGTGTCTACGCCAGTAAAGTAAGTAAGTATGTAATTTTCCCCAATAGATCTCTCTTGGAGTTGCGAAAAATCCACTAGTCTCTCATAATTCCTGACCTCTCATATAGTGTAGACGAAACCAATATTTTATTGTTCGACTTTTAGAGTCTTCGTGAGAAAGTAAAGTTAAGAGACATCCACAATGCTGGCTAGGTCACGCTGTCGTTGGATTGATGAAAAACACTGCAGCTTTAAAAGTATTCAGAGAATGGCCACTCTACGTGGCACAGCTACGTGCAGCGTCAACCATGAGAAGGGGTATCTCCTAGCAAAACTAAGTCCAGGCTTTGATTCAAGCTACTAGACACTAAGCTGACCATGGGAAACCAATGAGAGACTGCTGTCGCCTGTTAAATTAAAATTTGACCTATCACAGGGTTCAAGTGAAGGTGCCGTAGTTCCTCGTAATTTGGACTTTCTTTCAAAGTAGCAGATGGGTTGGGCACAAATATTTCATAGAATAATTTTGTAATATTTTTAATGTGGATTCCACTATGAAATGAGATATTTTTCCAAGTGAATTCCAAATATGGTTGTCTGAGAGTTTGGGCTAGATTATACTAGTCGACTGATGTGCCTAACGTAGAATCTTTGGTCTTTTGTAGCACCAGGTTCATTTTATTGCGATCTAAAGTAGTCATCGTGTCGGACTTCAACGCTTTTCACGAAGTTCAAGAGAACTTTAGTATTCCATTGTGAAACCTTCTCTAATCCTTCAGTCTAAGTGGTTAATGTTGATCCAAATTCCGTGGAATTAGAATAACGATGAGTACCATAATAAAAGCAACTAAAACGTTTATTCGGCAGCTCTCTCATACCCCTCGCTGCATTGAAAAACAGATTGACAAAATAAATTGAATAACATATCATTTAATTAAAAATAGACAGTTGAAACTTTTCGTCAACTTTTGATACACTACAACCAAATCAAAATGTCATCAGTTGTGAATCAAACAAACTCATATACTTATATACGCATATGAGTACAAACATATATAGAGTCCTAGTGAGAAAAGCTCAACTGTTGGTTGGAGTTTAGTTGCGGGCAAAGTTTTAAGTTTTTATTTTTGTTTTTTTTAGGAATTTACGAAGCGAACACATGCACATAGACCTGTATGTTAGTATTAAATATAACTACACATACATATATAGCCACACGTGTGCGGCGACTAACCACTTTTTTGAGGTCATTGTCATGTACGGCGTGTCGGTCCAATCCAAATTGTCCGACTAAGCGCTGCTGTCTCAATGATTGCTGCCTCCACTGCGGGAAGGTAATAAAAATGTCAACGACAGCAAGAATAAACACAACAAAACAGAACTAAGTAGATAAGACCGCGATATGAAAGACTTGCGCTTGTTTCGTTTGAAAAGATTTGCAGCAATGCGTGAGTGGGAAAAAAGTGAGAAAAAAAGCAGAAAAAAATATAAAAAGAAATAAAAAATAAATAAAAAAAACTAAAAAAAAGTTAAATAAACCACTCTTAGGAATCAAAAAGGAATTACATAAAAGGTGTCACGCAACGCAGATCACATAAATTGCCACAAGTCAAATATAAAAAGAAATAACCCAACTCTTCTTGAGCGCTGCTGCCGAAAGCTTCATGAAAGAAGCTCAGCTAATATTGCTTTGATTGTCGCGCGACTGTTTTATATATTAGTGTTTTGAAAAAGCAGAAGAATTACAAAAACAGAAGAAGAAGAAGGGAAATATAAAGCATAGAAAGTAGACTCAAAGTAATAAAAAATTGTATGACTTTCTATTACGACTTTTATGTAGTTTACCTTCGTCAAGGTATTTTTGAATATAAAATTCTACAAAAAGTCTACACCTGCTTAGGTTAAATGTAAGCCAAAGGTTGATTTATAAGCACACAATAACCTTGAACATGAGACGGCAAACCGCAATTTGAAAAAGGAAATACAGTTGATGATGTAAATGTTGATGATTATGATGAGGAAATCATCAAAATTCAAAGCACATAAAAAATTTAAATTCAAAAATACTCGAGGTTATGCTTTCACTTTTATAAAAATATATATTTCTTTTCTATACATGTATGAGTGAGATTTGCTTAAGTATGTACATATGACCGCCAGCAGCTAGTTAAGGCACAAGAGTTCATACATACACGTATACACATAGAAGGTAAAAGGCAGTCAAATAAAATGTTACATTTGTTTTTAAGTAGCCTACTTTTAGGCGCTTTTCACGTGGTATTTGGTAATTTCTGTGGCTTCTGTTTTTACTCAATCGTCAATTGACAAAGCGAAATTTTACAGTAACCAATTGCGCAAATAAGATGTGCGTTTGAGGGGTAAAATAGAATAATTAAATTGTTTTTATTTGAGATGAAGATATCAAATTTAAATAATAATAATTTAGTAATAATTATAATGATAATAACAAAGAAAAAATAGAATTTAAATTTTGAATGAAAAAATAGTAAAAATTAATATAATTAAACTATTTAATTGAAAAGAATTTTTTTTTTAAATACATGAAAGACAAGTTTTTTCGTTGAAATACATATATAGGTATATGTATAGTCAACTGGTAAGGAGTCTTTTTCTATTATTGAAATCGAGCTGAGTAAATTTTGATTTTTTGGCCCATAGCAATTTTGAGTTTAAAAGTGTTAAAAAATAATTATTCCCGGAATTTTTTTTAAATATCATAAAGCCTACAAATGCGAGGTTGACAAGGTTTAAGGTTGAGCTTAAGTATCGCTGATGGGCAACCTATGTTGTCAGTATGGTGAGACACTATACATGCCATTTTTATGAATTTTGTTGAATCAGAAAAGAGGGCGCAACCAGCTCTTTTTCTATTGTTTTTTTTTTTTAGTGAAATAAATAGATGTACCTACATAAATAATCACAGCAATAAATTGTGAGGATGCAAGAAAATTATAAAATTAAAATATTTAACACGCTTAGGATTTTTAGTTGAGTTGAGAAAAGGAAACGTGTGGACGTTTTAAGCTCGTCACCTAAAATAGAGCCTAGGCTTATTACAGTATATTACAGTATATTACTGTAGTTAGGCATGTACTTATCTATGGAGTAGTCGTCTGGTGGCCAGCACTTGATACCACTCTTAATTGTAAGTTCGATAAAAAGCAAGGGACATCACTCATACGCATTGCAGACCACATGTAATGTGAATATGAAGGTCCGCCTTGGTCTACTCTCGATAGGCATTTTTGTGAACTACTACATACAACGAGTCCATGTACGAATGATGGATGGATGAGCTTGCAATGAAAGGCATTCCTTTTCATCAGCATCGCTTAAGATGGAAAAGTCTCCATTATTTCAATATAACTGACTAAACTAGTATGACAATGCCAGATTTTTTTAAGTGCCGTCTTCTATTACTGCATTTCTGCAGGAGTTGCAGAGGGGAGGTAGTACTTATAAGGCCGAGGCATTTCCTTTGCTAATACGTGGCACTTTAGGGGAGTAGGTTAAATTCTCTAGGTGCGACAACTTTTTGAGATTTGAGTAATATCAGAATAACTTGTTTGGTGGCCTGATTCTCAGTAACAGCCCAAGCCCAACTTAATCACTTAGTATCGAGTGAATTATAAGTTTATATAAATAATATATGTAGAAAAACATTACAACAATTTTTTGTGGATTTACTTTCTTCTTATAACTTTCATGTACATAAAAAGGTATATTAACGATTGTCTGAAGTTGGTAAGTACCAGGAGGAAGTAGAGATATACCAATTAAAATTTTTATCGATGTGATCAGAATGACTGTCCTTAAGATTTCGAGATATTTCAACCGGATTTGGTGCACAGATGTATGGTACATTTAAACTTTCATTCGACAGAATCCGACAAATGGAACCACTTTAGCAAATATGAGACCGATTTCTCAAAAATGAAAGTTTGGATTAAAAATCTGTAAAAAAAGGTCTAGGTGCATGAAATTTTATACCCTTCACACGTATATGCAAATAAACATCGGCACATCCATATAGCTCCCATACTAGCTTAGCTTAGCTCCCTTGTTCAGATATGAGAATTAATATTTAATCCTAAAATCAAAAGTCAGAAATCGGATATGGTCACGAAGGGTATAGAGACTTTGATGCGGAGAATGGCAAAAGAACCTAGGTCATTGTAAAATAAACATTCAAATATAATTTTTTGTATAAAAAAACACACAGTGAGATCTTTTTGAGTTATTCAATACTAGAGTAGGGTTTCCCGATTTTTTTTGAATTATTTTAATACAAAAAGAGGCATGACAAAAATATTTTTAAAAGTTATTATAGCTAAAAGATCTCATTTTAAGCTCCTTTTAATTAGCAAATGTTGGGCAAAAATTAAAGAAAAAGTTATAAAAATGCATTATCCGAAAAATTTCTGTAATTATTTTTGGTAAATTCGTTCATTATTACATATTTATCTGTGTTCAATCTATTGTTCCTGGTTTTATTTCTATATGCGGCGGCCGCAATAACCCAATGGTTAGCATTGTGTACCGCCATTCTGAAGACTAGCGTTCGAGTCCTGATGCGACGAACATTCAAAAATTACAGAAAATTAGTTTTTAACCTGTAGGTCGCACAAATTGGAGTAGCAGCTCGGCCGAAAATCGTTTCAGCGGTTACAAAGAAGCTATTAAATATTTCTTTTTTGCTTAAATAAAGAAACCACGTACTCAATATTTTTTTTTTAATTTTTGAATGATCATTTTTACTGGGGCTTATATTTCCATCTACTTCAGTGCCACCTTTGAGTAAATCTATTGCTCTCTTCGTTCAAGAGGCAAACATAATCTCCTCTGATTAAAAAAGAATGAAAGAGGAGAACTTTCGGTACACTTACCGTCTACAGGCTTTTGTGCTGAGGCTAAACTTCCCGGTAGGAAATCAAAAAGTACCAGAAACTTTGCTCCTCCTCAAGTCTACTTTGAATCTTATAATTAATAAAAAGTTCCCAGAAATATTTCAGGATTTACGATAAGATAAATTTAATTCCGAGGCTATAAAATATAGTTAGAATATTTGGTGTTTGAGTTAAAAACAAAAATCATATTAATCAAAAAAAAAAAAAAAAAAAAACAATAGAAGGAAAAAATGCGTTTATTACCGAACATATTGCCTTTGATTTCTTCGAACATGATTTATTTTTATAAAAAAAATAGTCTATCCATCAAGTAAGCGATCAAATAATTTTAAACTGCTTTCTACTTCTGATTTATATTCTTTTATATTATTTTATATTTGCATTATTTCAATAAAAATTACATAAAGAACACCTTAACCCACATATTTTGAGCAGCTTAAATTCTCCTATTGTACATGTTTCCATTATAAAATATATCACTTTAATTTTTTTTATAATTGCATTGAAGCGAACATAAATAAGATCCTTTATTATCTGTCACACCACATCACAATAATCATACCTAAAATAAACACGCTATCAAGAATGCAATAAATTTTGAGCAAAAAAAAAACAAGAAATCTGAACCGAATAAATCGAAGGGGATCAATTTGTGGTCGTTAAAAAACACGCGCGTTCAAATTATTTTCTATCGCTAGGAAATTTACTTTTTATCTTCCGGCAGCACCAGTACACAGGAACACAACACAAATTGACAAACGCTTTGTTTATCTTCACGCATCAATTGAGTAAACAAACACACACACATTTAGATAAAGTTGTGGTTACTGTAATGCGCGGATGTGCGGAAATACGAATTGGAAACACACCACATACAAATGAGAATCAGCAACTGTTGTATTACACACCTTTGTATTTGGGAGTGTATATGTTTTCACTTAATTGCAGATTTGCTTAAATAGACTTGAAGATTAAGATTTTTTCACTGCGTAGTAAATTATATTTTAAGCTTAACGAAATTTTAAACACAACACTGGATGGAACTCACACCAGTGACATAGAATTTATTCTACTTAAATTCTCACTGGTTTTTAAATTTAATTTTAATATAATATATTTATTTTTTATTGTTTAATTAAATAAGCCATTTTTATTTTACATTATAATACTATTTTTATTCTTTCATATATAATATTACATTATATGGTAAATTATTTTCTCCTGTTTCATTATTTTATATTTTGTTCTATGTTTTATTAACTTTATTTTATATTATTATTATTATTTTATACATTTATATACCTTTTTCTTATTACATTTTATAACTTATATATTATTTGACATTATACATAATTATTTGACTTCGTTTTTATATATTAATTTATTTTAAAATATTTGATTTTGCTAATATGATTTAATATTTTTTAAATTAATTTTTTTTTGGATTTTTTTTATTTATTTTACATTTATAATATTATATTACTCTTCTATTAATACAGGTCCATTTTATTTAATTTTTTTATCAATTATTATTTTTTAATCAATTTTAATTTATTTCGTTTCACAATTTTATTTTATATTAGCTTACTTTATTGTTTATATTTTTTTGGTATCTTACTTTATATATTTATTTTTATTTTGTTGTGATTAATTAAATTAACTTAATATAACGTAGTTTTATTTTACTGCCTTTAATTCTTTAATTAATTTTACTTTCATTTAGTTTAGGATAATTATATTTTCTTAACATGTTTTTTATTTTTTTTTGTTTAATTAATTCTATTTTTTATTTTTATTTATTTCTCTCTTTAAAATTATTATATTTAATTTTAATGTATTTTGTTTTAGTTGATGTTGCTTAATTTAATTTAAGCTTATTTTATTTCAATCATAAATTTTTAGATCTTTTTTTATTTCCTTGCCTTTTTGGTTTCTAGTTTAAATTTTAATTAAATTAAATCAAAATTATTGATTTCGTTTGGATTTCATATTATTTTAGTTTTTTTATTTTTTTATTTTAGTAGCTTTATGTTATATCATAATTTTATTTGCTTTTGTTCTGTTTAATTTTATATTTATTTACATATTTCATCATATTCTATTTAACTTATTTTTTTTTTAATTTTGAAATTTTTTTTATGGCATTTTTTTTAATTTGTTTTCTTTATATTCTCTTATTTTATTTATTTAATTAAACTTTTTTTATTTATTTTCATTATTAAATATTAGTTGTTTGTTCAACTTTTTAATGAAATGTAAATTAATTTGAAATAGTTTTATTTAAATTAGTTCAATCTCATTTTATTTAATTTTAATGCATTTTATTTTTTTTACAATTTTTTTATTTTACTCATTTTAATTTTCTTCACATTATCACATTTAAATATTGTTTTTAACTTTTTTTGCAGAATACACGTAAGCACCTTGTGTAAGATATTTTGTGAACTTTTTTATTTTCAAATTAAACTGTCACTTCATTGTGACTTGCAACCGCACGTGTGACTGCCGCGCTCTATCGTTATGCGTGCACAACTGGCAAAAGCTCCCGAAGAACTAAATTCATAAAAGATATCACAAATGCTTGCAAAATTGCACTCCATCCGTAGCCGATTTACTTTGCAACGCATTTCGTTAAACAGCTGTGCGTGAATTCGCCGCAAGCTTTCGTGGGAGTGTCGGCTATTTGTAGAGCTTTTGCGCACTTCGTAGCAACAATAGTCAATTGCTTTTAGTGGGTGGTTGTTTATAAAGTCACGTGCTGCTCTAAATTCGAGAGACGCAGCAAGTGGATGAAGAAGCGTAGCAAAACAAAAAATTGAAAAACCGAAAAAGAATAACAAAGAGATTAACTGCGCCAATTATGAAAGCTATTAGAAAGCTTAAAAAAAAAATAAATATTGAAATATATATGCGACTGTAAGTGATTATAAAAATAGGTATGTACGTGTGCATGCATATACACTACGTTGTAATCAAATTTCTATGCTTTCAGGAAATTTATGTCTGAATTATGCGAAATTCTCGAAGGGCATCAGCGATACAAAGTGAGGGTTAAATTATATTTTTGTATGTATTTATGTATGTACATATGTAATGCACTTAGTTGCACAGAGCTACTGATATAATTTTTGAGAGTGAAATTAGGTTTTGGTTTTTTGAAAACGAAAAAAAAAAAAAATAGAAAATTAAAAGCAAAAATTCAGTTGAGCGTGGAATTGGCTGACATTGAGACTCAAGCAGGCGAAATATGTGCTGGGCTTTGGCAAACAGACTAAGTAGGCGATTCAAATGGTTTGGTGAAATTCGTGCTTAATTAGCAAAAAGATTGGCATAGAAATGTGTGTACTTAAAATAAATTAGTCATTTGAGAACTTTTGGGAAGAATTGAAATACGTTTGCTATATGAAAAATATTACGTATACGCCCTGTGCGACAGTCAAACTCACTTTATTGCTTACACCGCTGGGAGAAATATAATATTAATTAAAAAAAAAATTGTTTTTCATAATTTTTCCTTAGAAACAAAACAAGATTTGCCCTAAAATAAAACTTGATATATATTTATATATTAATTATAATATATATTTATTTTTTGGGTAACAAATTAATATGTTATTCACTCAAAAAAAATAAAATAAAATAAAATAAAATAAAAAATAAATAATTAATAATAATATTAATAAAAAAATTTAAAGTAAGTACTGTAAGTAATCGCAAAAAATTACGCTTATAAAATTTACAACAATAGCAACAAGCTTTTACAACATTACACGCATAAAAATGTAAAGCAGTAATTTCTCCCATCGGCATTTGCATATAAAATTCGCAATAAAAGCAAACAATGCTTGATGGAAATAAAGGACAGTAGTAAAATGTGCACCGCAGTAAGCTTGTTGTTAAATGTAGCGTAATTTATTTCCATTCAGTGGTTTGATATTGGTTTTACTACGAAAATTAAAACTTATTGTAGTATGGCAGGCGTTTGGTTCCAAGCTGTCATACTGAGGGTTGGACTGAGGGGACCTCAGTGCATAAAGCAAACATTTTTAATCAGTCGTCATGTTTAACTCCGAAATGAGTAAGTTCTTTAAAGAAGGTGTACGAAAATATTTAATGTAGACTTGAAACTTCGGTAACTTCTGCCTGTGCGTGGACTAGACTTCGTACAGAGTCGCTGAAATGATTCTTTTCTGGAGTGATTGTGAGAAATGATCGCACGTGAGTGTAGAGCATAAACTGACAACGAACAATGATTCAAAGTAAAGTGAATTCCTGCAAAGCGTTCAAGTGCAGAGACTGATACATAACTACCATTTCTTTTCTTTTCTGCTTCATTAGATTCCATAACGTGACCTTGTGCCGGAAATAGCCACGCTATAGCTACCTTAATATCGATAACCTTAGTAGGAAGTAAGCCAAAACATTTTCTATGTTGGTTATATCTCTGGCAAGGTAAAGTTAAATCTGAAAAATCGGTCTAATCCAGATCATATTGAGCTCATAATAGTCTCCTTATGTATACAATAAGAATCGCATGCTGAATAACCTGCTAAAAAAACTTTTCTGAAGTTTCGTATTGCTTGCAACGGTATAGTATGGTCTTTTATGACGGGCTGTGTTCGACTCATGGCATATTTTCGTAGAATGAAAATGTTACTCCCTTAATCAAAGAAATTTGCAATTTTCGCTTTTTTGTTCATCTTTTATTATATATTTTTCTTTAATTTTTCCATTATCTTTTCATTTCTGTCACCAGAGCTTGTTTTAGCAATCCCTTATCAAAAAGACCACAATAAAAATGAAGTAAATGAAATTTCTGTAATAGAAATCAACAAGTTCGTCGCCTTTATCGGCTTTGCTGTTGGCTTTCTCTGCCATCGGCAATCTTCTGGTTACTTTCTGCCATCATTTCTCATCAACAGTTGCTTTCATACTGTATTTGACAGCTGCCTCAGCATGGCTACAGTGTGTCTGACAGCTTATGCCATAACAATTTTAGCTGTCGCTTTTATTGCGCTTCATTGAGTCCTTCCGCTTCCGTTTCTTATTCGCTTCTTATTTTGTAGTTATTATTAAACGCCAAAAGCTTGACACTCGTGACGGATGAATGAAGTTCAGTGGATGGAGAAGCAGGAAAGATTAAGTAGGAAGTAAGCAGCCTCAATACATAAGAGAGTTCAATGAACGCATTGCGAAGTTGAATGAAAAAAATATTTATTTCACTTTTATTAAACGTCATAAAGGTAAGACATGATATTAAACCATCATGATATGATAATGGAAGCATGTGTGCAGAGTTAAGTTATTTATGTTGTTTTGCTTGTAGGATAAATATGAGTAAGGATTTGGATTGATGTGGCTGGACATGAGTTTTTTAGTAGATATAAATTAGGGGAATGAGAGTGTTCTATTTGATCACAAATTAACTATCCAAAAACTGGTTTTGTGAAGTATTCAACTTTATTTGCCCGATAATTTACCGTATATAAGGACAAATCCATACCGTAAAATACTCTGGAAGGCAAATGGCGAAGAAGGAGAGAAAATTGCACCGGTAGCCAGTAGAAGGATTGCAGAAGAAGTTACTTAAGCTAAGTAGCCAACATTCGTTTATAACATAGATCTCACTCACAACCTTGAGCTCCATGTCATGTATTGGGAAGTGACTTTAATTCCTAAAAAAAACCTCTGTAGGATTCAAGCGTCTAGGTCTTTATTCGAGTATGAAGCACTCCGCTGTTTTTGAGGATTCCATTAGTGCTAGCTTTGTGGCCTATTTTATCTCAAAGCTGGGACTAAATAGCTCATGCTACACCCTAATGCCTTCACGACAGAACTGGACAGAGCAAAGCTAGAAGAGAAAAATATGAATTCTTTACGAATCGGACGAAGCTAGCGAAAACTTTTTCATTGGCCTTTGCTATTGAAAATTAACCATGGCAGTCGGCATTATGATTCAAGATCTCAGACAACCAATCAGCTATTGTGGAGAATTGCTTGCCATCACTCTCTTTCGCGCCTACTTAATTTAGAAATAAAATCATATCCTTTATATATTTTATATCCTTTATACCATGGGAATTTTTAGGAACTGGAATTCTAATGAGCTCACACCCAAGTGGTCACTACCCTGTCCGTCATCATTTGTTCTTGTTTTACTCAGTTAGACATTGAAACAACTCAGCGAACCCATGTTCGCTAGAAAAATTACAAAAAACTTACAAAAAATTTAATAAATATTCTTAGTTAAATATTTGTTTTTATACAAAAAAAAAATATTAATATATATTTCCATACTGAGAATAACCATTCCTCAAAAAATGTACCATATTAAGAAAAAATATAATTGTGTTTTGGTTTATTTTCTTTATGCAGTTATAGGTTCTTTTATAGTAAACGAAAGCTTTTTGTTGAATTCTTTTATCCTGCAAAAGCTTTTTCTACTGCAATTCTTCACGGGAATTCAGAGTCTGTAAAATAGACGTGTACTAAAAATAAAGCTTTTCACGAATCTCAAAAGCTGCTGGAAATTCAAAGCTTTGTTATAGCAGAAATGCAACAGTGCATGCTATAAAATTTCTAAAGTACGACAGGCAACACTTTTATGGCTTCCAGAGTGGTTAGAGTCTGCTATAACTATAAAAATACTTTCAAATTATTTTTCGCATTGTATATGCTATATGCTATAATACAGCATATATACCAAAAATTAAGTAAATTCAAATTAATTAAAAGATTCTATAGAAATCTAAATAATACGCGTTTAAGTACGCATAGGTAACGTATACGCAAGGTAGTACCAATAATATAGAAAACTATTCAAGGAATTTTTGAAATATG
>JAWMAG010000008.1:16787500-16862500 GCA_037013455.1 Ceratitis rosa | reverse complement strand
ATATTTTTAATTTTCTTTTATTTTATTTTTTCGTTTTATTTATTTTAATTTCTTATATTTTATTTCATTTAATATAATAATGTCTTATTTTTTATATCTTAACTTATTTTACTTAATTTTTTATTTTAATTTATTATGTATTAAGTTATTTTTATTTATTTCGTATGATTGTTAGCTACCCTGTTCTTTCTTCGAATGAAACTTGTTTTTGATAGTACTTCTCGTCTTTAGTGCCATATTTGCATAAAGAATGCAGCACTGCTATGTCCCCCCTTTTCTTTTCTTTTCAGTGCACCAGTGCGTATGAGTTACCAGCTAGTAGAGCAGTGTTTAAGTAAGGTATGTATGTTTTTTACTTTTGTTTAAAAAATGTTCGCATTCTCAAGTGAAAGTGATAATATTTGCATATGAAAACTATTCAGGTTGCACGTCTGCAGTTCAATTTGTCATGTACCAAATCGAAGCTCGTTTATGTGCGATTTTTGTATTTCAAGCTTGATTGGAAGTTCGATAGCGGGTGACGATGGGAGATTTTTTAATAATACCTTTTCATAGTATGCTATTTGGCTGCCTTTCGAATTTCGTAGCAAGATATGTTGTTATTATTATTCATAGTTTTGCTTTTTGAATATTTTTGCTAAGAAAAAATTGCTGATGATATTCCTTTGGGAATGTTTGTATGCATTTTCATTTCTACTAGCCACTTTGCTGGATTCAAATATTCTTTTATATTTTTTCAACTACATCTGCGTCAATTGTTAATTTTTTATTAATGTTTTTTCATTTTGGATTGCACACTTGTATTTGAACACCATTGACATTTCAATAACATTCGAAAACAGTGACTTTGACGCAAAACAAATAAATGTATTCCATGAATTGGAAGTGTTAATACTTTGGAGAATAACAGCAGGTGTGAAATAAATGGAAATTTTAATTTTCTAGCATTTGGTAAAGAAAAGCACAATCCAATTTGACGTTGTTGAAGCAGTTGTGAATGACGTTTCATTTTTCAAATTTTACATTTGACTCAGTCGGTATGTCCAATTCGTAGCTTTGATATTTTAAGTGTAAAAGGACGTCATTGAGTTCAGCCACGATGCTTAATTTTCTCATAAGGCAATAAAATAGGATTAAAATTCTTTCGTAAATCTCTCTAACAGCTTTAAAAACCGGGGCAGATGGTCAAATTTATATTTTTCTTCGTCTAAAAAGATAACCTTACAACAAGTAGAGGCAAATGGATTAACTTTATCATCTAAAACAATAACTTACTGCATTCCGATGAGCGCATACGCGTTTCCCTGGAAATTATATACGCTTATGTTAGTGCCGTGACAAAAGCGTCGATTATTTCATCAACTTTGATAACTTCAAATACTTGCAGTGGAGCAGGGTATTTCAAATTGTTGATTTGGTATTCTCCACAGCTGTAGCCAAGTTAGCGTTGGCAGCGCGTACAGTTCGAGCTTAATGTGTTGAAAAACTTGAAAACTTCTTACAATTAAGCGCGTTCGCCATGGACAGGAAAAGCTGGTAATCACTTGGTGTCAGGTCCGGACTATAAGGTGGGTGCATAAGGACCTCCCATTCGAGCTTCTGGCGCGTCACCAAAAACGTGTGTGACCTGGAGTTGTGCTGATAAAACACACAATTCGGCCTTTTTTGATCAAAGATGGCCTCTTCTGGATGAGTGCTGCCTTCAAGCGGTCTAGTTGTTGGCAGTAGAGTGCCGAACTGAGCAGCTCGTAGTAGATAATTTCTTGCCAATCCCACCAAACACACAGCAAAACCTTCCTGACCGTCAATCCTGGCTTGGCCACCGTTTCCGGCGGCTCACCGCATTTCGACCATGACCGATTTCGCTTGACGTTGTCAAAAGTGATCCACTTTTCATCGCTAGTCACCCAACACTTCAGAAATGGGTCGATTTTGTTGCGATTCAGCAGCGATTCGCAGATGGAAATTCGGTCCATCGGGTTTTTTTTGCGTTAGTTCGGGTGGCGCCCAAACATGGAGCTTCTTTTTGAATCCAAGGTTATGCAAATGGTTCCAAACGGTTTTCTGGCTTATCTTTAGTTCCTCAGCAATTAAATAAGTGCTCACGTGACGGTCTGTTTCCACTATTTCCATGAATTTATCGCAGTTTTCGACGACAGGCCTCCCGACGCGTGGTGCATCTTTGACATCGAAATTACCGGAACGGAACCTAGCAAACCACTTTTGTGCTACACGTTCGGTTACAGTATCGGGCCCATAAACTAAATAAATTTTTTCAGCCGCTTTGATCGAAGAAAAATTGTAAAATATAGCGAATTTTCCCTTTGCTGGTGTCCATCTCACCACGTACTGAGTCAATCAATCGAAAAACTGTCAAAGACAAACTTTTAGCGTGAATAAACACGTTTACAGCGCCGTACAGTATGACATGATGCGACACGTAACACTAGTACTATGGACAATAACGCCATCTCTTAGATAAAAACCGAACGAAATTTAACCCTTCACAAAGTAAATATAACATAAACAATTTTCTTATGGAAAAACCTACACTAAACTAATCATTTGACTTGACAATTTGAAGTCACACCTGCACACAAATAATAAAAAAAAAAAAAAAAAATGGAAATGCCCTTTGTTTGTTGACCTGTAGTTTGTTTGTATGTTTGTATGATGAATGAATAAAAGATGGAAACACTGTTTTTGCTTGCATCATCACACCCAATACTATAAACATTGAATGTGCATGTATGCATACCTACATGCATCAAATATACATACATATATGTTTATATACATATTTGCGTATGCATTATACAGCTAAACAAATATATGTATGTATGTATGTACGTACTTTAGTCATATTTATTGTAACATATTCTCAAGTGCATTACTCACACGCAGCCAGCCAGCCAGCCAGCCATACGCACATTTCTACAAACATATACATACATATGTATATCATAAATACAAGCGCTTGATGATTGTTGTTGTTATATGATAACGTTTTGGATGTCCACACGTGCGCCCACATTTTGTAATTCTTTGCTTCGCCAACTGAGTTATTGCATACAATTCTATGTATGTAAATACTCGTATGTATATATGCATCTTTGTATGTATGTACATATGTGTATGTAATATGCATTTATGTATGTATGTACATATATGTGTGTGTAGTCTGCATGTCGACTGGCTTGATGGCATTAAAAGGGGTCTGTCGAATTTTGTTTTGTTTTTCTTCTTCTTGCTTCATTGTCATATGCACGCTTACGCAGGTGTGTGTGTGTGTGTGTGTGTGTGTAGCAATGTAAAAAATGATTTATCACGCGTGCATTTTAACGTATGTACATATGTGTGTGTGCTTGTGTTGCGTCGTTTTTTAATCACAAAAATGTGCATTTAATGAATTTTATTACATTTTTTGCCTCTTTTGTTTTTCTCACTCGGTTTTTATGTCATTTTAACTGTAATTTGCATTTAATGCGCTCCACAGAATTTACAATTAATAACGAATGTCGTCCTGCTAGCAATCAGATTAATTAAAAAGTTGAAATTATGAAAATATGTAATTTGGATGAGTAGTTTTAATCTCTTCTCATTTTGGCTTAAATTACATAATTCAGTCGTTGAGAGTATTTAAGAAGTGGAAACGGTCGCACTCATTGAAAGATTGCGTTGAGCTGTGAAGTAATTTCTAGTCACACTCAGCTCAGCTTGAGCCAAGGTTATAAAGACCACCCCAATATAGATGATACCCTAAAGAAAGAAAGTATTCTCCTCGAATGTTTCAAAAGCTTCTTCGAGTAGCTGAAACTACGCATGGTAGAGTTCATCTTTAATGCAGCTAAAAAATCAGCAATAAATCAGCGTCGCGTTGAAAATCTTCACAAATACTTAAACTACTTGAAGGTTCTGGAAAAGAGTAATGAAGCCCTATAACTAGTAAACGTTAATATCCTCTCAAAGTTTTCTGAAATGAAGCAACGGTTACACCTACAAGATACCTGACAAGTAAATAACAAATGCTTTTTGAAAGTGTCATAAACTATAAGAATTCTTCTTCTTTCCTAGCATAGATACCGCTTCGCCGATTATTGCCGAATCAACAGTAGGGCACCGTTCGAACTTTCTCTTCGCAGTTGCTAACCACTTGAATGTACCAAGTGCAAATGCAGACATAGAAGCTCCTTTTCGTGCTGTCGAAGGCGGCTTTCAAATCGAAAAAGAGGTGGTGTGTGGCGAGCACAGGTCTTTTCCAAGATTTGGCGCGTGGTGAATACATTGTCAATGGTTGACTTACCAGGCCTAAATCCACACTGATAAAGTCCAATCAGTTTGTTGACGGTGGGGCTTAGTCTTCACACAATACGCTCGAGAGGATCCTATAAGCGATTTTAAGGAGGTTTATTCCACGAAAATTGGCGCAGACTATGGGGTCCCTTATTTTATGGATTGGGTTGAGCACACTTAAATTCCAATCGTCGGGCATGCTTTCGACGTAAGACAATGCCGAAAGAGCGGGTCCCAAACCCATCGCAAAACCTCGCTGGGCGAGTGAGTTTAAAGTTTGTACACATTTATATAGCGAGCCGGTTGTTTCAAGACCGACGCCCGTTCGTAGCCGCACCTCTGGTGGACAGACGATGCAATGACTTCAGTGGACCCTTAAACCGAGTAGGTCGGAGTGACTCCACTGAAGCTTCCGTTCCAATTAGCCGTGACCCAAGGCTCCACACGATGTGGACGCAAGAGCAGGAATTGAGTATATCCTCGCAATGGTAACAGCATACTGAGAAGCTTGACTACACCCTATTACACCCATTACCTGATATTTCTAAAAGAGTGGAGGTCTTGTATCCTCTTTCTTCCACCGGTGGGTACTGTATGAAAAACTTCCAAAGCTGGAGTGTTCTCATTCCTTCGAAGCACCTGACATAGCCAACCTAATGGTTGTCCCTTGATTCGATAAATTACCTCCGTATATCTCTTTCATCTCATTGTTCCATCGACCACAAAGGACTATAATACTTTTGCAACCCTTTCTCTTGCTAATTTCCAGAACCGACCAGCAGGACGGTAATGATAAGTGACATTACTTTTCAATTGCCTAACTCAGTTCAAAGTAGTTCCAGTTGGCAAGAGTGATTCTTCGCTGGATTTCAAGGCTGACATTATTATTGGTATTGATGCTGGTCTCTAAATAGACGAAATTATCTACGACTTCAAAGTGACGTGGGAGCTTTGACTATTAAGTGATAGATTAAGGAGCTCACATGAGAGGGAGTCACCCTCTTTGAAACCCTATGTGTTCATTTTTCCATTCCTTATGCTCCTTCTTACCAAGGGGATATTTGGCCTGAGCCAGACCGTAAAGTTTGAATATTTCAAGGTGGAGAAAACTTTGATGTTGGATGCTCTTTTATTTTGTTAATATATATTTTTTAAGTTATTTAATATTTCTTTTCAAACTTTTCAGGCAAATCTTATGGATTCGATGCATATTATTTCCTCTTTTCGCTGTGAAGTGCTTCACATTTTTCCATTTAAATTATCTACATTAATTTAATTTAAATGTGATCAGCATTCGCCTTCAAAATAAAGTTGTCCAGTTATTCCGAAGTAGTTCCTCACTAGGTACAAACTAGTCCTTAACTCAAACGGAATTAGTAGCTCAAAACGTAGAAAAAGTTCAAATATGAACAGTATTCGTCATTAACGTAAAGTTGTAAAATAGTTCCAAACTAGTTCCGAACTAGTTTCGAACCAGATCCGAACTAATCCACCACTAATATAGAATTACATATTAGCTAAAAGTATAGAAAATGCTCAATGCGATCAATATTCGTCTTTAAAGTAGAGTTGTCAACTCTACCAAACTAGTTCTGAACTAGTCCTTAACTTGACTTTAACCAAAACGTAATTATTAACTCAAAATATAGAAAAAGTTCAATTGTGAACACTATTTGTCTTTAAACTAGAATTGTCAACTAGTGCAGAACTAGCTCCCAACTAGTCCCATAGTAGTCTTTCAGTAAAATCGAATTATTAACTAAAAATGCAGAAAAAGTTCAAATGAGAATGTATTCATCATTGAAGTTGAAATATCAACTACTTGCAAATTAACTCCGAACTATGCCCTCACTAGTCCATCAGTAAAATCGAATTATTAGCTAAAAATATAGAATAGGTTTAAATGCGATCAGTATTTGTCTTTAAAGTAGAGTTATCAACTAATTCCGAACTAGTTCCAAACTAGCTGCGATCTAGTTGATAACTAGGACACCTTATATAACATTCATTGAATAATTTATTTCCTCTATTCACCGTAAAGTGCACCACATTTTTTCCAATCAAATTAGTTAGATTAGTTTAGCTTTTTTCATGCACATCTCAACTTTCGCTATCAACTCTTCGCAGAAAAAACACACAGTGAGCGCCAAATAATCCACTTAAATGGTTATAACACACCGCGTTGGCACATGTAATTGCATGCAATACGAGTTAGCGGCAGCGGCAGCGGTGGCTGGCTGACTGCCTGCGTTGCAACTGCTGCTGTTTGGTTGGTTAGCCTGATTAGCTGATAGTGCGGCACACAGTCACCGCAACTGATGTGCCTTACTAAGAGTGTGTACGTACTCATACTCGTACTCACATTTGTATCGCTGTGAAGGCCATGCACTTGCACGCAGCCACTCAACGCAGTGATGCGAATTTTCTGAAATAGAAAACTTTGGTGGTGTCGTTGGTGGTGGTGGCTGTGGGTGGGTGTGCTGGATGGAATTGTAAATTGAATGCAGTGCGGTACTGATTTCATTGCGAGATATATGCATATACCTACATATGTGTGTACATATATATATATAGATAAATATATTTTATTTTAGTTCATTTGCTTGTGTATGAGTTTCAGTTTGTTACAAATGTCTGGTTATTTGGTTGGTTGACGGTGTATACATATATACAAACATACCATGTGCATTTATGTACTCATCGCAGTGACAGATAAGCCACAATCAGGCAAATAATGAATACGAATTGCCATTGTTAATGCATGCCATGAATTATGTGTTATATACATACATATGTATGTACGAAATTGGCGTGAGGTTGTTAAATGGGACTTTGAAATGCAAATAAGAGAATGTCAAATTCATACAGAGCCTGAGAGAACTAGATTAGGGCGCATACCACTTCTATTTTTCTCATGTGTGAAATTCGAATTTCGTATAGAATAAAATAAAATAAAAAAAGTTGGCTTGGGTCTAAGAGTTATGGATTAGTAGTTGCTTTTGTGGGTTAATCCCATAATTTATAACAAAAAAATGGTTTGTTTAAATAGCTCAAAAATGCCTCTTTTATGAACTGAAATTAGTATCAAGTGAAAAGTTTGAATTTCACACTAACTAGTCCTGAACTACTTCTCAACTTTAAACGAATAATTAGCTTTAAATGTG
The DNA here is from genome assembly GCA_037013455.1 of Ceratitis rosa. Lineage (NCBI taxonomy): Eukaryota > Metazoa > Arthropoda > Insecta > Diptera > Tephritidae > Ceratitis > Ceratitis rosa. Next base: position 16,855,043 of record JAWMAG010000008.1, on the reverse strand, counting down.
AAAAAATTAAAATTTGATAAGTATTAGTCGACACGGCAAAGTTGCCTACTTTCGACTTAGGACTAGTTCCGAACTAGTCATCGACTAGTCTTCCACGAAACCCAATTTGTTATCTAAGAAAAAGCATTAATATAACCAGAATTTGCCTTCAAGGTAGAGTTTTCAACTAAAGCCAAACTAGTTCCGGACGAGTCATGAACTAGTCCTTCACTTATCTTGTACTAAAGTCAAGTATAATTTAAATATGAACAATATTCGTTTTTAAAGTAGAGTAGCCAACTAACTATGAACTAGTTCTGATCCAGCCCACCACTAGTAGAACAAAAATAAGTGAACAAGTAAAACATATGTCCGAACGTGATCGTGCCTGGTAAATTATTTAGATTAGAATACTATATTGAAACTGGTCCTCAACTAGTTTCACCAGCCGAAAATAACTTTGAACTACCAATCTGAATCAAAAATTTAAGCATGCAAAATACCAAGCAAACAACTCACCACCACACTATAGTTGGCGCCTATAGGACCTTAAGTCTAATACACAAAACTGAAGATAGAATAAACCAATATGATCCAACCCTGAGTTAAAGTATAGACAAGCGGGTAACTAGAGTACAAAAACCTATTAAAGATAGAAAGCAAGCGAAGAAGATTTTTGGCAGAACTTCGGCAGTAGCGCAAATGGCCAAACGGAGTTTGTAATTGAAGTACTCTTTAAAAGCCTACTGTAACCACGACTTTTCATGCTAGGTTTCGGGTCCGAAGTATACCTGTTTTTCGATGAGTGGTCACCGGTCATTCGGGTGTATCCATATTTAATTGTTAGTCATACTCGACAGTAGATAAGACCCGACCTATGACTTATGTACCCAAATTATTACCCCCCAATCAGTTTATCATCACTTCTCTTAAAAATTTTGAAAGTCATAACAAGATGAGCACAGAGGCGCCCGGTGGGATGGAATGTTAGGAATTTCTTTTGGTCTCTCGTGGTCAATGGATTGCTTATAAAGCTGGAGGGGACAACAGCTATGAAAACAGACTTAGCTGATGATATTTCAATCATAAGACAACATAATATACAATTCCAAATTGCAAAAACCAAGGTTGGAAGGGATCACTTTACAGCCGAATTTAAGCACAAAGTACTTAGGAATAATGTTGGACATCAAGTTGTTATGGAAGGCGAATGTTAAAGAATGAGTGGAGTAATTATGTTTGGTGGCATGTGGAATCTTTTAACTATTTCCCGCAATGTATCCTTCTTGTCGACAGTTAAACAAACCTGGAAAGGCTGAAAAGGGCCCTTAGACGGTCAATGCTCAGCATCAGTGGAGCTCTTAAGACAATACAGAGGGCAGCGCCTCAAGAAATTTTTAATACACTTATTTGTCGCCTGAGCTTCGGGAAGCTACAATAGACTGTTTTTGGAGGAAAAAACTCAAGTTCATAGATAAAGCTTTGCAAGCACGCACGGCCTGATAAAAAGACTGGCGAAGGAAAGAAAAGTCCTTCTTTATTGCGTACCAAGGAAAGACGTCCTCGGGGATAAGGATATATCCAATGAAACAGCTAAGGGAGGTGTTCCTACAGAACAGAACGTAACTATGAATTTTACCAGTTGCTCTCAGAAAGTGTAAACTGCGCAAGGAACACTCTTTTATCGCCAAGCTAATAGACAATAATGAAAAGAGATGTAGAAACATAATATACGAAATTTACTAAATTCTTATCAGCCTGAAGATTAAGTTACGTTGAAGGTTGGCTGCTGGTTGTACGCCCACTTAGGGTTTGTTGGCCAATTGTGATACCACTGAGAAGCGAAACCGACAATCGCTGCATGTTAGTAACCGCTTTCTTGCTCAAGTCTCCAAATCTAATCGCCGCTAGAGACTTCAGCCTACTCCTTTAAAGTGTGGAACATTCATAAAGAAAACGAATTAAGGTTCCAGATTCTTGTATCTTTCTACAACTTCTGTAGGAGTCGTTTGGTGGTGCGTCCAACCTCTCTGCATGCCTATTTAGCAGATGATGTATAGAAAGACGACCTATCATTGTAGATAATGCGTTACTTTTAGAACCATATAAGTACTCTCGACCTTCTTTTACACAAAGTCAGCCAACCACCTGACCTGATCCTTCCTTATTAATAAATGGAAGCTCGTAATCTAAGGGTGATTGGCGCTCGATGATGATAAGCTGAGAGATCACCAATCAGCTATTGCTGCTGTGGAGCAAAGTATCAAACACTTAATGGAAGATTTTGCGGATGGAACTTGATATGAGGGCTTGCTAAATCCAGCCTATGCAAGAGTTGAAATCGAACGAGCATCAAGCGCATAGGACACTCGGTGAAAGGGCCCAAGCCGAGATAGCCATCGACGCCATTTTGTTAATGAAAATATTATTAACCATTAAACACACTTCTGGTTGAATGGGTTTATAAGCAAAATACTGCCGCAAGTAGTCACCGTTTGGTGTACTCTATGGGCGGAGGGACTGGTTGATCCATATTTTTTCAAAAATGAAGTCGGCCATAATTTTACAATAAATGAGAAACTCTATGGAGCTATCAATAATGATTTTTTCATGTCCAAATTAAAGGATGTTGATGTGGATTAACTCTAATTCCGACAAGATGGCACTATATACCACACAGCCAAGGAAACAACCATTATATTGAAGAAAACTTTTGGTGAGCGTATAATCTAGCGCCTTGAACCTGTGTCGTTGTTTCCAGGATCTTGTGACTTAGCGTTGCTGAACTATTTTTGTAGCGTCATGCGAAGTGGCTTGTCTAAGCAGATAAACTCGAAACGATTGACGCCCTGGAAAATAATCACCTCATAATTACCGACTTATGGACAAGTCATTATCTATGTAAAAGAGCTTAATTTTTGGCTTGTGTTTTACTTCTTCTGTAAAACCTCATGTATGAACAAAATATCCTTTAGTATATCTGGTACAATAGAAGTTGTATCATTTATGTGAGACTTCGAAGTATAATATCTCTCATTTCCCGCTGTCAATGATGAACTTCCTTTCTTCCTAAAGTCATTATATCATTTTTCATAACAAAAATACATTTTTTTTACATTTTCTCTCTCCACACACATTAGCACAGCGTGCGAAGGGTCGTTGGTTTTCGCTCTTATCTGCCATCGAATGAATGTTTAACGTACGTGCCTCATTTGCTTGTGGAATTTCCGCTTTTTTCTTAACGGCTTTCAGCATACGAGTATACACATGTTTTATATCATTTTTACATATGTTCGAGCTTAAGTTACTTCTATTTTCCATTGAGATTTTATGTGCGTTTAATACGCTTAGCCTAAGGGGAGGAACGAACAGCTGGTTGAGAGTATGTCCTCAAGGGAAAAAGAGCTTATAAAAAATATAAAAAATTCACTCGGCAAACATTTTTTTTTTGCTTTTGGTTTGTAATATTTCGATTTTTTAATAGCGCCAGCAATAACAACGAGCGGAAAGTTTATGGCGTGTTAAATAAGTGATAAGTAGGTAATTTGCTAAAGTTATCAGCATGGGGGCAGATGTTTGCATCGATTTACAAGAAATGTTAAAGAAAATATATAAATTATGAAAAAAATTTGGTGAATGTGAACGAAAAACTAAAATAAGCACGCGAAACAGACTTTATAGCTACGCAGTAGATAAGTGAGAAAGCGACATCTATTGTGGCATTGATAGTGGCAATGTTGCCAATTTTCTCTATATGAAAAACTTAGTGTTCAGCTTGGGGTAGGACATTACTACAATTGTGTTTTGGATATCTTTCGTATTTGTTTGGAAGAAGAACACTAAAAAACTATAATGTGCAAAAGCGAAGACTTTAGTCAACTTAGAAAAAGTTCACTTATCTTCTGACAAGAAGTCGTGTCGGGTTTGACGTTTTTCACGTTGAAACTACCAAAAATGCTACCCAAAGACGTGCAATCTTAAGAAAAAGTCGTTTGAGCAAAAGCTTAAAAACTCTAACACCAGTGCCACCCAATCTCAGTGTTTTGGATTAAAGTCAATGATGAGACAGAGTTTGTCGTAGTCTCACAATGCCGGCAATGATGGTGCTAAGGATTCCATTCTCCGCATATTCTTGACTTTGCAGTAGTTAGCTGCTTCGGGTGCCAGCGAAACCAGTGTGCAAACCTCGGCCAACCCCACCTCGTACGTTCACAGTTTTCACCATATCCGCTTATCACCATGAGCCCCAAACGCCGTGTTGGAGCAGCAAAAGGTTTGGTGCAAGGAGACTCTGAAAATGGTCATGACATTGAGTGACCAGACAAGCAGATAAATCAACAGCGACGTCAGGAAAATCCTAGGGAAAATATAATAGCCCAAAATGATTCTAAATCTTGATCTACAACGGAAGGTCCGCAGGTAGTCAGAAAACTGGTTTATATCAGCAAAGTTCTCCGCGAACAGTTCTTAAGGAGTAAGGACTCAGTGACCAATATTTGCTGAGGTGACAAAAGAAATCATCCTCCTCAGAATAGTTGCTGACAACCAGTAGGATTGACAGGCGTTCAGGACCCCACGAAAATGTGCGAAAATAAAATTGGGATATTTCGCCCCTCAAATTTTTACAGATACCTCGCGAGCACCGATATCGCTCAATGACGTCATATACTTTACAAGGTAAGATAGATAGGTAGCCATGAGGAGGTAGATCATAGAGAAAGATTTAAAACAGTAGTCTACAAAAACCTACCAGCCAGACTTAGGACCGGTATCTGACCTCGGAAAATGCCTGAAGAGCCTCATAATATATTAAAAATGACCAGTCTATTCAATCCACATCGGCAACAAGTTACTGGAAGGTGGTAAAAGTAGAGCCAAGTACAAAGGTGGTGGGTCAAGCAGTGCTAATTTCCTAATAAATAGTTATTGTTCTCCTTATCCCTCACACACTCATGAATACCTAAGAGAAGTGTTGTTTCGTTTTAGCGCCAAAGATTACTACGAAAATATCATTTGAGAGCCACAAGGAACTCTGAGGTTTACGGCACATTTCGGCACAAGTGTTTGCTTAAATAATTTTCAAACAAAAATCCATAAAGCTTAAAACAAAATTAGAAATTTGCACTCGCACTTACAAAACCACTAAAAATTAAGTACGACGGTTTAAAGTTGTGTGGGCTCACTATGGAAGAGTTTGTCTGCGTTTCTTTTCCCTCTCCTCTCAGTGTATTTACTTCCACAAAATGTTTTATTAGCCCTTTTAGGGGGCAATACGAGCCGATAAGAGTGGCTGGGCAATTACTATAGATAGCAACTTTATTGGTTTACTGTTAGTCTACGTTTGTGGCTTGGTAACGAGTGAATAACTCAACACCGTAATCCTAATGCTGTCAGCTAACAGGAAATTAAGCCCAAAATTCTTTTGACACACAAAAGCAATCGGCGAAAAAAGTAAAAAAAAGTAAAAAAAGGGAAAGTGAAAATGAAATTTGTCCAAAAATAAATCTTATCAATTCACGGTGGGGCACATAAAGTTTGGAGGGTGGATTATTACTTTTTTTATTTTTTCGCTGGAAACTTACTGTTACACATTTGTTAGTTTGCTAACGCGTTGGTGAATGAGACAAATTGCTTTGAGGGCCTATAAGGCAAAATCAGTGGCAACTAAGCGGCAAATAAATTGGCAGATGGAGAATGAATTCTGCAGGGTGTTATACTCGTATGTATGTTTGACTCACTTTGTGGCAATTGCTTACTGACTGATTTAACAATAATAATGGTGAAAAAGGTGGGTTCGTTAAGACATTTTTTTTACAAAATTTTTTCAAAATTTTGAGTACACCCTTTTCCTCCAAAAATTATTTATTTCATTTAAAATATTTTTTAATACATAATATTTTTGTCTTTTAGAGTTTTTTGAAAATATTTTTTTGTTAAAGAAAAATTCTTTTTCTAAAAGTTTTATTTAGGTATGTCTAAGAACCGTTTTCTGATTATTCTTTGTTCAAGAAAAATTTTTTAAACACATTGTTTTAAATAAAATATTATTAAAATAAATTTTTTTTATATAATTTTTTTTAAATAAATTTTTTTAAACAAAATTTTTTCGTTAATGATTTTTATTAAAGAACTCTTTTTTAATTTTGCAAAAAAGTTGTTTTGTTAAAAAACTTTATTTATTTTTTTTTTTATTTATATGTTTTTTGTTAGAGAAGGACATTTTCGTTAAATTTATTTTGCTCAAAAATAAATAATTCTTTTTAAGTTTTCCAAAACAATTTGTTATGTTAAAAAACTTTTTCTATTAATTTTTTATTATTATGTTTTTTGTTAAAGAAGAAAATTTTCTTTTAAATTTATTTTTCTCAAAAATAAATAATTCTTATTAAGTTTTCCTAAAAAACTTGTTTTCCTAAATAATGTATATATTAACTTTGTTAATTAATTTTTTATTAATCTATTTTTTGTTAAAAAACAACATAATTTTTTGTAAACATTTTTCCAATATATATAATAGATTTGTTTTTCATTTCAGAATATTTTTACTTTAAGGGTAGTTTTCCAAAAACACTTCTTCGTTTTAAAAATTTTACCGAAAAATATTTTTGCTTAAGAATTTATTTTATACCAACTTGCCTGTTCAAGTATTTTTTTCACAAAGATTGAAGATCCTTTTTTTTAAATTGATACTGCTTTGTTGAAATTTTTTTTCCTTAAATTTTTTTTTCGTTTACTAATCTTGATTCTATAACTTTTTCAAAAAACAAATATTTGTTTCATTTATTTTATTTTAAAAATATTTTGCTGTTTGGAAAATTATTTATAAAAAGTAATTTTGTTTATGAATAACTTTTCTAAAAGCATTTTTGTGTTTACGATGTATTTTCTTATCATATGTTTTTTTGTTAAAACTTTTTTTCTGAGATTAACTCTTGTTAAAGTTATCTTGTTTCTTAAAATTCGATCAAATATATATGGTTTCTCAAAACATTTTTTTGTAAGAAAAACTTTTACTAAAAGTATTTTTTTTGTTAAGAACTTTTTTCCAAAATATGTCTACTTTTTGTTCAAAAATTATTTTTTTTTATTTTTTTCTTTAAACTCTTTTTTAATGTTTTTTTTCTACAAGTGTTTTTTTGTTTGAGATAATTTTTTCTAAAAGTTTTTTTTTGTTAAAAATTTTTTTCTAAAAAATTTTGTTTATTAAGAAATTTTTTATTCAAAAAGTATTTTTTTTTGTTTATGATTTTTTTTTTTATAAAAATGCTCATCTGTTTAAAAACTACTTTTTCTAAAATATACCTTTCAAAAATTCTTTCTGTTGTACTATGTTGATCCAAATTTTTTTCTATAAATATTTTTTGCTTAAGAAGTTATTTTTCCAAAATATTTCTTGCTTTAGGAGTACTTTTTCTGATATTTTTTTTTCAAATTTTTCTTATTATATGCTTGGTTTTTTTTTTGATTTTCTTAGTTTATTCTTGTACGTTTTCTCAACGCCAGATGTATTTAAGCACTTAATTTTGCTCAAATACAGACAACTCTGTCAAAATTAGCAGACACATCCTATTAAAAGAAACGAGCTACCGACCAAAATGCAGTTTTAAAAAATCCTCGTAAGAGTAATTCTTTTAACGGTCTCCGGGCGATCGTTTTTTGAACTCTTTCAATTGAAATTTGCGGTATTTTAGAGCCGTTTGGCTTGGAAATTCTTTTCTCCGAGCACTAGATAAAAAATCGTTAGGTTAATTGAAAAATCTATGATGATGGCTCGAAATGTGAGGCATGTATGGTGGTAGGGATCTACAGGACCGTGAAAGTCAAAAACAAATTTAAAGTAAAACAAAGGTTTAAAGTAAATAATGTACCACTCTAGTAATGTATTAAGCACCGCCAGTAGAAAAGTATTTGTATAAATATATAGGTACATGGTGTTTATCAATCATTCAATATATATTTCCATATACTAACGAGTATTTCTCGTTTGGAAATTTGTACGGTCTAATATATGCAACTAAAATGAAATTGTTTTGAAATATTCATATATAAAATATTTGCCTAGGTACATGTGTTGGGGCTTAAGGGCATAAAACCCAGTAATAAATAGTTTAATCTTTTCTAATGCTAAGAAATACTTAATAATGTTAGTACTCGAAAGATCGTAAGAAATTGGCCATGGGGCGGCTCAGTTGATTCAGGGGTTTTTGAAAAATGGCTCGGTCTTAAATGTCTTAAAAAGACGGGTAGAAGAGCAGCGACAACGCGTCTACTTCTGGCTGTTTAAACCAGCTCGAGGTTATCGCGTATCTTTCTATACAGATTTGTAGATATTAACATCTGCTTATCGAGCTTAGCACTTTCGGTTCTCGTACCCTGTGTCTTTATTTTTTAGAAATCCAAGGAAGAAATCATTTTTCTAAACTGGCTCGACAATTTGACTATCTCATAAAGATTCCGTCCAGAAATCTCGAAATCTAAACGAATAATGTTCGAAAGCCTTCGAAATTATAACAATAAAGCCCGCTTTTTCCACACTGGTATGCATAGTATACTAGCACCGGCTAGTAAGTGAATATGATGACAAATGTAGGCACGTATAAATATATATTTACGACTTAATGCCCTATTATGCCATTCTTATGCTATAAGCCACTGCCATGCAGAACGTACAAACACTTTCTCTTCTAGTGTTTTTTTCTTCCTCTCACTCTCTACTCATATGCATATTTACATACTTACGTATATAAGCAATCTGAGTACATACACAATACAATGGTAATGGCAATGCTCAACGCATTTTCTGTAAACGATGGCATGATTTGAACAGGAGCAAGACAAATCCCTATACATTAGTATTAGCACATGTGTAGAATTGCCCAGCAGAGAAAGTTAAAAGTTATGAACTCAATTGTTACTAGTTGATAAAATAACCGATACTGAACATTTTAGGTATTGGGTACTGTTTCACTTGATGATGCCTTGGGAATTGTTCGTAGAGACATCAGGCTTATACTAGTAAAATACTAGTTCATTTTTTTAATTGATTTAGACTGGAAAACATAATTTCTCAAATTTTTTAACTAAAATTTATAGAACACGTACTACTTGCAAAGAAATTAGTTAGTGGCTTTGTATCAAATATTATTTTTTTTTAAATTATGACACTATTGACGAAATTATGTAACTTAGATCTAGCCGGATGAATAAAATCGACTAACTATTTTTATTTTACTGCGTGTAAACAATTTTGTTTTGAAAATTAACTAGTCATTTACTTGTTCACTTGTAACTAGTATGAAACTAGTATATTTCTGAGCGAAATCTAGTAAATTCGCCTTATAATTTATTCATAAATTAAAAATATCAGTTAATTTTATATAACAAAATGGTTCCCTGACTAGTAGTAGTACCTCGGAGACCAGGCACGATTTCTAGGCGTAGTTCTGGAAAGGAAACTGGAGAGCCGGCATAGTAAGATTTGTTAAGGACTCTTTCGCTCTTTATACATATAAAAGAGTCTTTAAAAATCTGAGGCCTTAAGATCTGCCTCTGGCCCTTTACTTCTGTTGTGTGACTTCCGTTAAAAAGGACGACACAGATTTAGCTTCTATAAATAGAGCTCAAAAATCAGCGAAGATTAGCATGCGCTCAAGATTACGCTAAATGAAGTTTCTAATGTGACTCTCGATATTTTATCCTTAATCTTCATGGATTTTCAGATTGCAGTGTCAGCCGATCATTGACTAAGGGAGCTAGATCCGTGGAATAGCCGACCATCTAGACAGCCCTAGAAAGATACAATTTCCTACTAAGTAGCATCGACCACTGCTGCTCAACAATAGACAACCCTTATTCCTAAAAGGGAAGAGTGGAGCAATAACTTCGATACCTCAAGGGCATGAATATATTTCTTTACAGCAACAGTCGGCTGGCTTACATACAACGATTTCCAAATTTGTGCTGGACTGTCGCCGATCTCTGCAGGAGATGGCCAAATAGAATAGATTATCTATCATTTGGGCTCTTGGTCGCAGTAGTAGCTGTAATAACGATTGCGAGCGAGAAATGATCTCTCATCTTCTATCATACAGCACTGTTTTAGGCAGAGTTAGGTTCCCATATCTAGGAGGTGCTTTCGTCGATGATTTTCATAAAACATAAGTAATAAAGTGTGATTTTTTGTTGAAATTTATAAAGAAATCGAAGTATCTACTTAAGCTCCGTGACGGTGAGTGTTTTGATGTTAACAAATTGACAACCACGTCAACCTAACCTAGTTGTAGTACCAGTTTCGAAATAAATTTTAACGAGCTCACTTCTCTACGAGTTGACTTTATAGGTATGCATTCATATCCAGTAAATCCATGTATGTGGTTATGAATGAAGAAAATTTGTCGAATAGCTTGTGTGAAATTCCCTGCTGCCTACGGCGTGGGTTTCAACATCTGCATCGCGAGTGAATACCAATTGTGACTTTTCTGTTTGCTTTTTTCTCAGTTAAAAATTCGGTAATCTATGGATAAGCTATATTATACATATTCACACAAACATAATTTTTTTTTGCCTTATCAATTTCGATTCATGTATAATATTATATTTATTTAAGGTAAATATGTATTACTTTTTTTTGATGAAAATATGTATTTCTGATTGCTTAATAACGCTATGAGCTGTTTACTTATGGAAGTTGTGAGTATTTCACGTATTTAAATATTCCATTGCCTTATTTGCATACGCACTTTTTATACAATATATACACATACAGGTGTATATATACGAGTATGTATATATATATGTATATATTATATGAGTCTGGGTATTTACTTTTACGTTTCATTTATTGAATTTTATGCTTTACGCTCAATTAAATTTTATTCTGTTTCAATGAAATTTGAGTTTTTTATTTTTCATTTTTTGCCACTTTCCTGTTGACAATAAAAATATGGAGAGAGATTGTGATGATTGAATAATGGCGGTTAAGTGGAGAATGCATTTTTATACGATCATATTTAAAAGTCATAAGGAAGTTTCAATTATGCTGTGCGACGAGTGAGTGGACAGAGAGAGAGAGAGAGAAAGAGAAAGCGTGACAAAGAGAGACCGCAAAGTTTTTACAGTATTTGAATTACTTGATATTGATTAGGTTAAATTCATAATTGAGCAGGGAGATAGAGAGAGAGAGAGATAAAGAGAGAGATAGAGAGAGATAAAGAGAGAAAGAAAAAGAGAGAGACAGAGGGATCGAGAGACAGAGGGAGCGAGAGACATAGGGATCGAGAGAAAGGGAGAGTGAGAGAAATACAGAGAGAGAAAGAGAAGTTTTATATAGTATTTGGATTTTTTAATGTTGTTTAGATTAAACTAATAATTGAAAAGAGTGTTAGATCTAGAGGCAAAAAGAAAGAAAGAGTGACAAAGAGAGAGAGGGACAGCGAATTCTTTTACAATATTCAAAATTTTTCGATATTGAGATTAAACTCATAACTCATTGAACAGATCGATAAAGCCAGAGAGAGGGAGAAAGGTATTGACAGAGAGAAAGACAGCAAAGATTATTATAGTATTTAAATTTTTGGATATTGATTAGATTGAACTCACATTTAAAAAAACTGAGAAAGGAAAATAAAGGAGAGAAAGAGAGATAAGGGAAGAGAACGAGGGGGAGAAAAAAGTAAGTGAAAGAGAGAGACAGAGAGAGGCAGAGATGAAGGGGAGAGAGAGGTAGAGAGAGAGAGACAAAGAGAGCGGGAGAGAAAGAGAGAGGTAGAGAGAGAGACAAAGAGAGCGGGAGAGAGAGAGAGAGAGGCAGATATGAAGTGGAGAGAGAGGTAAAGAGAGAGACAAAGAGAGCGGGAGAGAGAGAGAGAGGTAGAGATGAAGGGAAGTGAGAGGTAGAGGGAGAGACAAAGAGAGCGGGAGAGAGAGAGAGGCAGAGATGAAGGGGAGAGAGATGTAGAGAGAGAGACAAAGAGAGCGGGAGCGAGATAGAGAGAGAGAGAGAAAAATACAGAGTAAGAGAGATCACAGATAAATTAAGTCAGATCTCTATGATTCTTCAATGCGTAAGGTCCTAACCTCGAGTTCTTTCAAGCACGAAATCGGCAGTGGTTGCACTATGTAAAGAGGTCATAAAAATAGTTTCTGTGAAAAAAGGGTTTGTCCTTACTTGGTGCCAGGTAATATTGAAAATAAGAAAGCTGATGAGCTGGCCAAAGAGAGTGTACTAATAGAACAAAACTTAATAATAATAATGATAATCAAATTAATTCCAGTAGGTGGGCTAAGGGTGTACGCTGTTACAATTTATACTCTTGCTTTCACATCGCTCATCCTGAAAACATGAGCAATTCTTGTGCAAGATGCGGTAACCATCCCGTTCGGAGCCCTGAGTCGCGGATAAAAGAGGGGAAGCTTCATTGAGGCCACCCTGACGTATTCGGTTTAGGGTAGTCAGAATTTTAATTGCAGCTTCTGTTCACGATAGGTGCAGGCTGCGAGCTAGCTAGTCGGTCTCGAAGCAAGCGAGTCGCTCTATAGAGAGTGATCTTCACGCCCTTTTGTAGAAGTATCTTTAAGGCGGTTGGTACATCCTGGCTTTTGTTAGCTTAATTACTGGCCCGCTATAATTGCACCAGTTTCCTACTACGGGAAAAGTTTTCTGCAGCGTAACGCTTAAAGTTTGTGGGCGAGACCGCAATAGGGGTGATAGAACTCCTACCCAAGGTGTGCCTCTTGTTGTATCTCAGGTGTTGCTAGCGCTGTCATATCTGCCAAATTACTCTGTTTCTTATCAGAGACTCTACATCATTCACAAACGGGCTGTTGGAGCTGCGTTTCCTGAAGTTTTCTCACTTTATGGTAGTTAAAATAATTAAAAATGCTTTAATTTCACACCAATTTAAATTTATATATTTCCGCTGCTTTTCTGGAAGGAAATGAAATTCCACGAGAAAATAGTGTCACATAATAGGAGAATGTAAAAGAGAAAATGAAATTCCTGTAGAAATTTATTTAAATAAAATATGTTTGTATATACGCATACATAATATACATTATAAGTGTGTGTAGTTAGATATCACAACATTTTTTACTCTCTACAATTTCATGGAAATGTTAAATTAAAGAGCAGCTTCGAGTTCTAGCTTTTAGCAGAGATGTGTGTGTCAGTGACACAAACATAAGTACAAACACACTTACATACAAATATTACACATAAATTTTCGTTGCTACGAAAATAGCTAAATTATGAATGAAAAATGTGCGACAAAACGAAGTAGACAAAAAAACAAAAAAAAAAAAAAATTAAAAAAAATAAGAAAAACAAAAATGTAGATATGTATGTATATGTAGTGCCACGCACATATGTTGCCGCAGGTGCAAACGTGATTTACCTTCACATACATATATGCATATACTGATTTATGTATATACTCGTATGCATAACAGCCTTAACAGCTTTCCTTCCTTCCATATTTTCCCACACTCATTGTTGCCAAGCGCTGTGCAGGCAAAGAAAAATTACCAAAAAAAAAACAAAGCTACATAGCTCACGAGTGGACTGTTTCTGCTTGGTCGAGAACAATGTATATATATACATAATTAAATATTGTATGTAAACGTATATACTTTTTATACTACTAAACTTACATATATTCCTTCACTTGTTAGGTACACATTTTCACCTTCGTCTGCCTCCACCACAAGGACGACGCGCACATTGAACTTGAACTTTGTTGTAAAATCTGTTTGGTAAAATCACAAATTTTTTTCTCTCTTGCCTCTTCTCGTTTTTATTCTATTTGCCTTTTTTGTGTCTTTAGGGTTTTTTGCTTCCGTCTGCTACCTGCTCGTAATTAGAACAAACGAATTTTAGACGAGACAAAGGAAGCAAGAAAAAAAGCTTGGTTTGTTTGAAAAAAAATGAAATAAAATGAAACAAATAATCACTTCTTCTTTTTTACTTTCCCAGCAGACAAACTGCCATTGTCAGCAGCAATGCTTTTTTTACTTTTACATATGTAAATGTGGGCGTGTTGTCTTCAACTCTTTTTTTTGGATTTCTTCTCTCCTTGGTTTTTAGCGTTAAATGTAGTTTAATTGTGTTAGTAAAAAATTGATGCTCTAGTAACAAGTCATACACTATTTTTGCATCAATTCGAAGGTTTTATTTACCAGAATTAATATAATCCGATTTATGTCAATAATGCACCGTTTTGCCCGACAACCAAAGTCCAAAGTCAAGTCCAATTACTGTTCTTATCATATTTTTTAAACAAATAAAAGACCATTTTTTTAAGTCACTGAGCAGAAATATTCATGAAGACTGAAGTATTTATGGAAAAATCTGAGTGGTAGAATATCTCACATTCTATTAAAACAGGCAGCTCCACATACAATTCGAACTCAAGGAAGATGTACTTCTACTCAATAATATCAAAAATAAATTAGAATGTTCGCACAGAAATTAAAAAAAAATCTTAAAATATTTCATAAATTTCGAATAGTCCTGCTACGAATTGCCCCGCTAAAAAAATGTCATAAAAACAATATTTTGCTATTCGTATTCATATTTCCTTGATAACCTGCGAATTAAAAGCACGAATATAGCACACGTTAACGAGTAGGATTATGGATGGAATTACTAACTAAGCTAATGGACATTTTAACAGCAGCATACAACGCACTGAGTTTTGATTTTTTTGACTTTAGCAACGAAAAGGTGTAAAATAAAAATAAGGAAAGAATAAATTGGAAATTTAAAACTATTTACCAACCGCAATAAAATGAAATAAAATAAAATCAAATAAAACGAAATAAAATAAAATAAAATAAAATAAAGTAAAATGAAATAAAATAAAATAAAATAATTAAAATGATTAAAATAAAATAAAATAATATAAAATAAAATAAAATAAAATAAAATAAAATAATATAAAATAAAATAAAATAAAATAAAATAAAATAAAATAATATAAAATAAAATAAAATAAAATAAAATAAAATAAAATAAAATAAAATAAAATAAATTAAAATAAAATAATATAAACTAAAATAAAAAAATTAAAATAAAATAAAATAAAATAAAATAAAATAAAATAAAATAAAATAAAATAAAATAAAATAAAATATAATAAAATAAAAAAAATAAAATAAAATAAAATAAATTAAAATAAAATAATATAAACTAAAATAAAAAAATTAAAATAAAATAAAATAAAATAAAATAAAATAAAATAAAATAAAATATAATAAAATAAAAAAAATAAAATAAAATAAAATAAAGTAAAATGAAATAAAATAAAATAAAATAATTAAAATGATTAAAATAAAATGAAATAAATAAAATAAAATAAAATAAAATAAAATAAAATAAAATAAAATAAAATAAAATAAAATAAAATAAAATAAAATAAAATAAAATAAAATAAAATAAAATAAAATAACACAAAATAAAATAAAATAAAATAAAATAAAATAAAATAAAATAAAATAAAATAAAATAAATTGAAATAAAATAAAATACAATCAAATAAATAAAATAAAATAAAATAAAATAAAATAAAATAAAATAAAATAAAATAAAATAAAATAAAATAAAATAAAATAAAATAAAATAAAATAAAATAAAATAAAATAAAATAAAATAAAATAAAATAAAATAAAATAAAATAAAATAAAATAAAATAAAATGAAATAAAATAAAATAAAATAAAATAAAATAAAATAAAATAAAATAAAATAAAATAAAATAAAATAAAATAAAATAAAATAAAATAGAATAAAATAAAGTAATTAAAATAAAATAAAATAAAATAAAATAAAATAAAATAAAATAAAATAAAATAAAATAAAATAAAATAAAATAAAATAAAATAAAATAAAATAAAATAAAATAAAATAAAATAAAATAAAATAAAATAAAATCGAATAAATTGAAATAAAATAAAATAAAATAAAATAAAATTAAATTAAATTAAATTAAATTATATCTCGTAGTTAAACATTACAAGAAAACCGAGATTAATAGAGCACAATTTCCAGGAGTAGAAGTACGTTGCGTATACGCAGTGTCGTACTATTAATAGTCTCATTAGTCATCAATGAAAGTCACACTGCAAAATAATTCATATTTTCATGCCACTGTCATAGAGCAAAAAGAATTCATCATTGAGAATTAGAATTAAAAAAATTAAAGTGTTCTAACAATTCATTTAAAAAGTTTCCAGCTCAACCCTAAGTACTGAAGTCAATTGCTTACATAATATGAAAATTAATTTGATGGTTATACCCTCAGAAGCTCATTTGATTTATGCCACATAATTAGGCAATCAAATTTTTGAAAGCTCAAGTAATTATAGAAAATTATTTCGCCTAAGCAGCGTTAAGGGAGTTCTAACTATATTATAACCTTATTAATATGTATTTAATTATTTAAAATGTCAAGAATGGTCATAGGAATCAGCCGCTCGCAACTTATTAGTATAACAAATATGTGTATGTATGCACATAGCAAGCTTGTAAAATATATTTTTGCATTATTTATATGCATATACGCCAATGTTTACCTACTTTTAAAAGCCTTTGGGTATAATTTTCCGTTACAACAATATTTTTCCCATGAAAAATGTACACAAGTAAATAACTTGTAAATATTTCATTTTTACTAAGCTAATGCTTCGAGGCACATATTTACATACCCATACATATACAAAATATATGAATATAAAAAAGTATATTTAATTACCTAGAATAAAATACGCATACTTACCGGATGCTGTTGGCGTTGCGTAGAAAAGTTTTTGAAAATGTTTGTATTTTATTTGGAGTTATTTTTTTAAATTTTATATTTCGTTGTTGTTTTACGGATTTTTTTTCGTTTGTAATTTTTATTAATTTTTTTTTTCGAACATTTTTTCGATCATTTTTTCGTGTATTTTATATATGCACATTTTTTATGGCACAGTTTATTTGGTTAAAATATTTTTATTTATTTAATGTTTTTTTTAATTTTTTTTTTACAAACCGTAGCATTTCAGCCGTAGAGATAAATTGCCGAAAAGGATGGGGAGAGAAAGAGAGTAGAGAAAAAAGGTATTATTTATTATTTGAGCAACTGCCTGGCATTTCTATTGTTTTTGTTTGTTTATTTGTTTGTTTACATTTAAATTTAATGTTCGCTAAAATCTATTTATTTGTAGAGGAAAAAGCAAATATTTTTTTTAACTAATTTTGTATTTCAATATGAATTAAATAAATGCTAATTAAGAATTTCAAAGCTATGCTACTAGAAGGAAAGGCGTACAAGGATAATGAAATACAAAAACGCATAAATTACATGCGTTTCAATGCCAGTGTGGTAGATGAAAAAGAAGAAGAAGAACAAGTCTATAGCTATAGAATAGCAGCTGAAAAGGACTACAGTGAACGTGAGTGTGAGCGTGAATTGAAGTAGAGGTGATAATTGAATAAATTTACTGAATTGCTTTGCATCACTAATATTGCGTGTTGCGTGTTGGAAAGCAAAGAAGAACAAGCATAATGTATTTTAACAAGTGTATCGGCAAATGTTTTGCTTTTGTTTACTATACTCGAGCAAAGAGAAGACAAATAATGGCAAACAAATCGTATAGTGTACTATATTTGTTAACGAATGAGGCGAAAGAGTTTAGTTAATGAAGATCTATGATAATTGTTTTAATAAATACATACATATATAATATATGCATGAGTGTTAGTGAGCAAAAATGATAGTGAGAAAAGATTTGAGTGAAACTATTGTACATAAATATTCTTAAAATTAGAAATATGCTTCAAATTAATACTATTGTATAATATCGCAAAACCGTTAATAGCAAATACCAGTCGGAGTCGAATGTCATACCTCTCTACGGAGCCAATGAACAGCTATGCGGTAGCAAATGCCCTTTGGTTCTGTCTCACGCACGCAGTGAGACTTTCAAAAAACTTCATGGCCTGGGCTTGATCTATCCATCCGATTATTTTTTACGTCTTGAATCTAAGATTAGCATTAATTATATTTTTTTAACGTAAGCGGAAGTTCGTACGCCTTTTCATTCTCCCACAAAAAAAAATACAAACTTTGCCTGATTTTTGCCCAATATCAGGGGAGGGTCCCCTTAAGTCTTTTGTAAAAAAACTTCATTTTTTTGTTGAAACAGTTGAGAGATCTAGAAATATGCACATATATATGCAGACAAAACAGAAGGAAGAGGAGAAACCGAAAGAAGAAAATAAGGAGGAAGAATTATATGCTACTGATGAAGGACCTCTCTTGAAACCTAAATTCATGGATTCCTTTGGCGCTATGCCTTAAGTAACCTTCAATTTTGATGAATTCAAACGTTCATATTCTAATGAGAAATTTGTAACCGATGAAGAAGTCAAGGAGGCAGTTTTGAAAGATCTAAAGGTGATTATATTGAAAAAAAAAGTATTTTTTTGTTTTTTTTTTTTGGTTTTTTTTTTTATATCTCCTATAACTCTACGATAGTAACATTATTAAAACAAAATTTAAAAAGATATGAAATGAATACGCAAAAAATACATAAATAGAATTTAATTTCCTAAAAAATGTGCATCCTGAAGATGAAATCTCCTATAAGATTTCAATCCAGAAGCGTAAAGAAAATTCGTAACCCGTTAAAAACCTGCCTGAAGTCCGTCTAAAAAATTTCACTGACTAAATGCAACTAAGATATAGTAATATAAATCAAACCAAATGAGCTTAGATCATTCTGGAAATTCTTCTTCTGTAAGCGTTACATAATTTAAAGCAGCTCAAACTCAAGCTTTCAAGTTCTGGGTTGGAGTTCTACCCGACCGATATGCAAACATAAAAAAATTACTTGAAATACGAAATTCGTACTAAGACGTGTAAAAACCGGTAAGCCTTAGGACCACGTACACGTACCTTACGAGTTCAATTTGAAGTCAAAGCTTAAGCACTATTCTGACGAACGAGAAGTGAAAAAGTATTGATTTAACCACTCGTGACATTTTTTGGATTAAAGACCTCAAGTGCACTTTCCACTAGAACCTTCGGGCACAGCTCGATATGAGGGACTTAGAAGAAAACGGTTTAACTGGGAAAGAGGGTTTCAATCTACGTTAAGGAGGGTGGATGGCTTAAAATGTTTGTAGTCAGGCGCCAATTAAGGCAATGTTCTTACATAGTTTTTTGTAATGAAAAGTACTTTAAGCAGGGAAGCAATAGACAGAGCGGCTGAAGGTAAATTGTTGCATACATACTGGGTTCCAAGTAAAGGCAATAAATAACAAAATAGTAGCTAATGACACTGACGGGTGGTACTGTCTTTCATTTTGATAGAAAAATAATACAGAGTTGCGACCTTTGTTGTAAAATGGTTGCTGGATGTCGGATCAAAGTGAAATGGAATGCTTTATAGACATCCAAAATCCAAAGTTCATGTGCTATATAAGCTAAAAAATGTATAGATTTCTTGCTTACAGGTTCGCGTTAAGACTGTACGACAGTTGTTGGTCTACCTACTAGCATTCCATGCAACGATAGTACTAGCAAAGATACGTGGAAGAAGTGCAGGGAGGAAAGCATGATTGAGATGTTCGAACACCCTATCTTTTTCTGTATACACGTAGTCTCACCTAGAACTCGTTTTCTAAATATCGGGCAGCCCGCAACCTACTAGTATCCCGTATAATAAGAAATGGTTTTAGTAGCAGTAACAGCGAATTCCTCGTAGGTAACACGGAGCTACGCAAATTAATGAACTAGTGCAGACTACCAAATTGGATTTTAAGGCTTTCTCTTTAACTCTTTCTCTTAACTTAAATCACCAAAAAAAAATATATATATATCTCTAACTGATACTAGAAAGAGCCAATAGTACTTCCATTCAACATAAAGTCAGCCAGCCAATGTAACCTAATATAACCGAAGAAAAGTGACTTTGGAAAATATTTTTGGAAAAATTTTTTGGAAAATTAATTTTTGACCCTTTTTTGATAATTTTATGAATAAAGTTCTATATAATTGTAATTTAAAATTTGCTCATATATATATATATATTTTTTTTGGAATCTCTCATCTTTTATACGAATTCTGTCCACTTTGTTGCGCAATGTGCTAATAACAGTTAATTTCCCAAAGGCAAGCTAAACCAGCTGACATCATATTTGTTGCTCATCATTTTTCATTCTGCACTTTTGCTCACACAATCAATGACATAACTGCTGTGTAGATATATACATACATGCATACATACATATATCTGAATGTGTGGCGTGTGAAGTTTTGTTATATTCGTCAACATTTTTTAAAGTGCAACTTTCTCTTTCTGTGAGAATTGAATGTGGAAACGAGTATTTTACACCAGCAGTGCACATATATGGTATGTATGTATGTCTGTGCCATAATTTTTTCAGTATATATAAATATAAAATTATATTTTTTTTACTTGCCCGCCAACACTTTGATTTCCCTTGAGTTTTTATTTTTTTTGCTTTCTTGATATTATGTCTCCTTCAATTTTCATTGGTGCTTATGATCATTGCCGTTGTTCGTAAGCAAAAGAAATATTAAACCCTCTTTGAGGTTGTCTGAGTTCAATATCAATGTCTAATCAAATTTTTATGATATTCGATTTTTATTATTTTTTTTATTGTGTATCTAGTTTTTCATTATTATTATTTTTTGGAAAAAAATGACAAAGAATATATGTATATAGTATTTTGTATATAATTTAAGTCAATAAATTGAGTGAAGCTTCAAAAAATTAATTATTATTTAATTTTATTATTTTGTCTGAAATTTTTCCGCATAACTTTAAAAATCATAGTCCACCAAAATCCTCCTCCATCGTTGCTATCACCACCCCAAGCCTTGACACCTCTGCTGGTACATAGCCATGTTTTTACGCTGCGAGCAGATGGCGTCTTGATGTCTACTTTGGCCACTGCTGAAGAGGCTTTTTACTGTAGGTATAAAATGAAATGGGTATAGCAAAAGTTACCATGCAGGTTGACAACAAAAGAGTGTTATCTGCCTAAACGTCGGCGGGAGAAGTAGCTACTACTCGCCAGCGGCCGCACACCTCAAACGAAGAGAGCAGTTAGCACCGTTAATAGTGGTTGAAGTGCTACTGACAAACCTATAGTACAGGAGTACCACAGTTCACGAGCCCTCGGATCTCGAAAGCGTTGAGAGCGACATCAAAGAATAGTCTTATGGCAAAACTCACTGAGGAGGCGTTGAAGTAGAGCGCAATGTGTATGGCAGTTATCAAAGTCCACTAAAGACTTAGCTGCAAATCCAACTAGTAGCCACATCCACTTATACTCTAAACAAAATGTATCGGATCGCATAGCTCCTGTTCCATACAAATTGACGTTCTAGGCCGACTTGTGGGACAGGGCGCTTAAAGAATTCAGAAGATATATTAGAAATCTCTTCAAACTGCCCAAGGTAGGTTAAGGAAATTTCTATACCGACAACTCCAAAGGTTACTACCTAAAAAATGGAGACTGTATTGCAAGCAGTGAAAACTTACTGAAAGACTAAGCCAATATATTAGGTCGTTCGGTTTTTTATTGATTTCTCAAAATTTGATAACTTTGTGTAGGGCTGCGTCCCTATTGGCAAAAAACTCGCAGAGCCAATTTTCACAGGCCTCTCGTGAGGCCAACTTCTCACCATTAAGCGCGTTCGCCATGGACAGGAAAAAATGGTAATCACTTGCCAGGTCCGGACTATAAGGTGGGTGCATTAGGACCTCCCATCCGAGCTTCTGGCGCGTCACCAAAGACGTGTGTGGCCTGTCACGTCATCACCAGTCACCAAACGCTTCAGAAATGGGTCGATTTTGTTGCGATTCAGCAGCGATTCGCAGATGGAAATTCGGTCCATCATGTGTTTTTGCGTTAGTTCGTGCGGCACCCAAACATCGAGCTTCTTTTTGAATCCAAGGTTATGTAAATGGTTCCAAACGGTTTTCTGGCTTATCTTTAGTTCTTCAGCAATTAAATAAGTGCTCAAGTGACGGTCTATTTCCACTATTTCCATGATTTTATAGCAATTTTCGACGACAGGCCTCCCGACGCGTGGTGCATTTTTGACATCGAAATTACCGGAACGGAACCTAGCAAACCACTTTTGTGCTACACGTTCGTTTACAGTATCAGGCCTACAATTTAAATTAATTTTTTCAGGCGCTTTGGTTGCTTTTCGCCTTGATAGTAGAAAATTTTTGAAATTTAGCGAATTTTCTCTTTGCTGGTGTCCATTTTTGATGAGCGCTTACAACGAACTGAGTCAATCAGTCGAAGAACTGTCAAAGACAAACTTTTAGCGCGAATAAACACGTTTTCAGCGCCGTATATTATGGCATGATGCGGCACGTAACACTAGTACTATGGACAATAACGCCATCTCTTAGATAAAAACCGAACGAACCAATTACTTGACCTAATATATAAATATATTTTTAAATAATTGTGGAATTTTAATCTTCATATCTTTTTCTTCCTGTTTGATTTTGCCTAATAAAATATTCGAAGTGATTAAAACAAGCTAACGAATTTTCCGAAACTGTTGCCAGCCCCAATTTGTGGTGATCTAGTCTTTAGAATTTATTGCAGAGATATGAATGAGTTGCGGAAATATTGCAAAATATTTAAGACTCGCAAGAAAAGGAGCTTTCTGAAATTTCCTTGCAAAAAAACAAGCATATTTATGTATTTGGGCACATCTGTTTATGAATTATTTGCGTTCGTGCTGCCCTTGGATTATGAATTTCTCTCAGTAAAATTTTATTTATGCATAAATATGTATTTTTGGAACTCTGCTTATGGTAGCAGTGAAAGTTTTGTGCATATTTATGCACATTTCATCTTATGAATGCTTTTAGGGAAATTTACTTTTCACGAAGAGTTAAATAAGTATGATTTTCAGATCATGCTGAGGCGTTTACAGCAACTACCATAAATGTTTACTTTAATCTTAAACGGTTGTGATGTAATGCAATGTAGTCATGATTCTGGGTAGGCAATTACAGCCCTACACTCAAACCAGCCTTTGGTCACAGCTAAAAAAGGGAATGCTTCAGAGGAGCAACTTTGACATATTCGGTTGAAATGTTCACTGAAATCCAATTGGCATCATCTGTTAACCCGGAAAATTCAGCTACAAGAAAGCGTCGAACTTGTAGAAAGCAGAAAGCTATACGCAAGTGTAAATAATTTAATCAGACCTGCAAAGCGAGGTTCCGCACTGGGATTGAGACCCCCCAAGTTAAAACCAGCTTCAATATAAAACGAACAACAGCCTCGGATGAGATACGCCCACCCCACCATCTCCACAAAACTTATACGACTGTGCATACTGACACTAGACAACACAAGAAGCGCCTCTCCGAGCCGTTTGTTACCAAACAAAGTTTCAGACAGGATAACTCCTTAGCAAGTGATTTATTTAATTTATTACTGGAGAAAATAGTAGAAGCTGCAGAGCTGAATCGAGATGGTACAGTATTCTGTACAGCTGCTAGAGTACGTCAAAAATATTGATGCAATCGCCTTCAAAAATCCTGCCGTGAGTTCGCACTCTCCAGACTAAATAAGGAAGCGAAGGATATGGGTCTGGTAGGCAAGACGAGGGCAAGACGGCTCCCATGTCACTGGTGACAGTCATAACTTTGAGGTCGTAGACAAGTTCGTCTATCTTGGAACCAGTATTAACACCAACAACAATGTGAGCCTGGAAATCCAGCGCAGGTACTACTCTGGACTGAGTAGGTTATTGAAAGTCGCTTATTGTTCCCCTTCTGCTATATAATGCGGAGGCATGGTCGATGAGATCATCGGAGGAGTCGAGTTTAGTAGTTTTAAAGAGAAAGGTTTTATGGTCCTCTGCGAGTTAGGAACGGTGAATACGCCACCCGATGAAACAATGAACTGTATGAGATATACGGCGACATAGACATAGTTCAGCGTATCAAGGAACATCGGCTGATTGATAGTTTATTGATTTGTATGTAGGTATATTTCTAAACATTTTTTGTAAAAGTAGAGACAAAATTTATAGGCACTAAAATGAAGAAAAATATAAAAAATTAAATTTCAAAGAAAAAAATGCAATAATTTTTACCAAGAAGTAAATGTGCTAACTAATTTAGTGCAAAATGCATTTAGACAAAATAATTTATGAGATTCGAGCATATATAAATGGAGTTAGATCTCCAGCTATGTTTTGCTGAGAGTCTTTCTGATGGTGAGATTTACCAAGCATTCTGATGATGCCAACTACGCAGAAAATGCAGCATACAAAAGAAAAGAAAAGAAGAAAAATAGCAAAAAGTGACGCCAAATGCAAATTTCAAAGTACTAAAGAAGAACTACCAATACATAGGCAAGCAAATTTATCTTTCTTTCCACTAATTCATACGAAAATGAGCATACTCGAGTGTGTTGGAATCTAATATTAGTTAGTAATTTTGTTATATAAGATAAAACCTTTGCTACTCACCCCAATACGCCCCAGCAGCAATGCATCCATTTCGCCGCCATTTTGCGCCACCGGCACCGAGGTGATCACCGATACAGTGGGTTCGTGTTGTACACTCAAGTCTACAGACATTTTGATATACGTGTATGTATTATTGTTATTGTTGTTGGATTTGTTAAAAAAAAATTTTTATAGTTTGGTTTTAAAAACTTAATATGTTTGTTTGTTGTTTTTGTTTTTTTGCAGATTTTTTTTTTAGCTTCTCTCAAAAGCTGGATATGACGATTTACTTGGTTGTTTTTGGGTTTATTAGGTTTTGTTGCAATTTGAAACGTTGAAATTTTTCATTTTGGTTTGGTTGAGGCCTCTTTTTGGTTGGGTAAGTTGGTATAAAAAATATGAATTTCTACTTTTCAGGCTGATAAAAATATGTTTTTTTTTGTTTGTTTGTTTGGTTGGCTTGGTAAAAATTTTCAAAATGTGCTGAACAATGTGTTGCACAATTTGTGCTGTAGAACAGTGTGTTTTTTGCTTTTATTTTTTATTTTATCTTATTTGATTTTGATTTTTTAGTTAATGTTTTATTGTTAATATTTTTTTTTAAATATATTTATTATTTTTCTTCTTTGCTTTCTTCTTTAATTATTCGGAAATTTTGTTTAATCTACATGTTTGATATATTTTGGTTTTTGATGATTACTTTTATGACTTTCTGTAACGCTTTTGGCTTGTCTTTCGTATTCGAAATTTTAAATTGTTCTTATTTCAACTTTTAGGTGTCTCATAAAATTATTCTTTTGTCAAACGGTGAACAAGTTGCATTGTTTCGGATTTCTGTAGGAAAATGATTTGATGATTTATCTTTGATCTAGTAAAAAGTAATCCATTATTTTTTGCAATAGGCGTCTTTGGTGATTTGTATCTAGATGGCATTAAAAAGATGACATTTTGTTCTAAAAAAGGTAGTGGAAGACCTCTTCCAATCACTAAGAACCGTCGTGGTTGGAGTGCAGTGAGCCGATAGAAGTAGTCTCCAAGCGAGGATTGACGGCCAGCCGGGAAGGTTTTGTTGTGTGTTTGATAGGATTGGCAAGAAATCATCAATCATGAGCTACTACTCTACGGTCGAACTTTTAATCCGTACTGTAGCTATTGGACTGTCTGAAGAAAGCAATTACCTAGAACTGCACAGCTTTGGCCAACAGGAGAGGAATTGTGTTTCATTAGAACAACGACACACCACAAAGACAATGTTAGTGACTCGCCAGATGTTCCGAGAACTTTATGAGGAGGTTCTTTTGCAACCACTTTTATAATACGGACCCATACCAAGTGATTAACATACCTATGTTCCTCTCTATGGCGAATGATTTGGCTAGCGAAAAATTGGCCTCAAGAGAATACTTTGAAAATCCATTTTTCCGAATTCTTTGCCAATAAGGACTATGGGATAAGCATGTCGATATTACCTTCAAAGCGACGAAAAGCTATCGACCAAAATAGTGCATATTTGATATAAATCGGATAATCTTAAAGTAAAGCCTTCAACTTAATAACAAAAAAAATAATAATGGATTACTTTTTACTAGACCTATTTTTTATATATTTTTTTATTTTTATTAAATTTGTCATTTCCAAGCAATGGATTTAATTTTAATATTTTTTTTAAATTTTATTAAATAATCTAATTTGTTTAATTTTAATCGCTTTATTTTAAAACATTGTAAATATTTTAGTTTTTAATATATTCAGTTCAGTATTAGTCAAAAGAATTAAGTTTTTAGTTGCCTAAATAAAGAGATTATTATTTTTTTTAAATTTTTCCTAGCCAAGGATTTTTGCGGGCGATTTTTTATAATTTTTCTTAGCTTCCATTTTCAAATTTTGTGAAAAAGTCCCAAATTTTTATCTTTCTCATTGTTATTTTATTAACTATTTTTATATTTTATATTTTTTTTTATAATTAATTAGTTTTATTTACTCCAATCTATTTGGTAACAAGTTTGATAAATTTTGTTATATAAAAAATTAATATTTTTTATTTGTTTTACATTAAAAATTACTTTTTTCAATGGCAGTTACTTGTTATTGGAAAACACGCTTGCTTGTGCTTTTTTTCTTTTTTCAACTTTTTTTTCAATTATTTTGTTTTTATTTAATTAGCTTGATTTTGATTTTTGCCCCACACATTTTTAATTTATTAATTTATTCCTTTTTTATTTTATTTAATTATATTTTGTATTTTACTCCAATAAATTTGGTAACAAGTTTACCGTATTTTAATACTTGAAAAAAATTTTTTTTAATAATTTGACATTAAAAATTATTTTTTAAGACTCAAAATTATTTTTTTATTTTAGTGGCTTGTTATTGGTAAACAAATTCGCATGTGTTATTTGTTTCTTTCTTCATTTGTTTAATTATTCCTTTTTTTATTTTTTTTTAATTTAATTTTAATTTTTACCCTAGTCAATTTGGCAAGACTTTTATTTACATTAAATATTTAAAAATATATTTTAATATTTTCTTAACATTAAAAGCAAATTTCTTAATTTTTTTTGTTTTAACTAAGTAATATAATATTATTATTATTGAGCATAAAAACAGTCATTCACATTCAGCTAAGTTGTTGTTTATATATTTTTATTTTTTTATTTCGTCTCCTTTTCACATTTTTTTTTTTTACTTTAATACATTTGCAAAAGAAATATTGACAAAAAAAAAACACGTACAGATTAGTGTTTTAAACAAATATTTTTGGAAACATTTTAAAGAGAAACTTTTCTAATTGACATTTTAAAAAAATAATTAAAACCAAGAAATATGCATAGAGAGAAAATGCCAAAATATCACCCGCCACTATGTATTTCGGTTTTTGGCATTTAAAACTTTTCATTAGCATTTAAGGATTTTCACTTGACTCCCAGCGGCGTTTACGCTTGCATATAGCTGTATGTAAATAAGGTTGTGTGTCTACATTTGCTGTTGCACATTTTATTTCGCTTATTGCATGCTACATATTTATATACATGCTTACCTATATAAGTATGTGTATTTACCTATATATGTACCCGCATTGGCTATGCAAATATTTTGTATTTGTTTTAAACATTTCATCTACCTACTTTACCAACTTTCATACGTTCACAATGCTCACGGTCTCTTCCTACCCACTCACTTTCTTCCTTCTCACACACTGCTCTACACTCATCCATACAAATGTGCAACTGTATGCGCTTTTTTATATTAGATTTCATGTTGTTGCTGTTATTGTTGTTGCCGCTGTTGCTTGTTGCTTGTTACTGCTACTGCAACTAGGTATTTACAAGGTTACACAAGGTCAAACCATAATCAAACATGCACACAGTGACTTCTGCACAAGGTTGTTGGGCTCTGTTGGTGGTGAAGCTTAGTTGGCAGTATAAGGGTTGTTGTTGTTGATTTTACTGCTTTAGCTGCTGCTGTGTCACAACTTATTTGCTTAAGCGCTTGTATTACAATATATATATATATATATATATATATATGTATATATGTATTTTTATTTTCCACTTTTGCTTATTTGTTTTGTTGCTTATTGCATTTGCTGGTTTTTCTGTTGTGAATTGCATATAGTTTTGCATACACATACACACACACACACACTTGTACTCAGTGCAAATAGTCAGCGTCACATATACTATATAAAATGTAGTATTGTATATATTTTAAATGTTTTTTTTTTTGTTTTCGTTCACTTGCATGACATTTGGCCAAAAGCAATGAACAGATAAACATAAACAAATAAAGAAAATGGGGAAATGAGCAGATATAAGCAGCGAGCAAAGTTTCACGCTGCACGCTGAGTTGGTCGCACAGTCGTTGGTGGTGGTGATTGGCTTCATTTGCTGCAGCGCTCGTGGCTTAACCGTGCTTTGGCGCATAACGAAGCGTCATAAATATGGAAAAATGTGTAAATTGCAAGTAATGCTTGTGCAGTGAGTTGTTATTGAAAAATAAGTTAAGTTTGTTTGTTAACGTTTTTTAATTAACTCTCTTTTGCAATGTGAGAATTTTACTTATATACATTAATTCGTGCGGTTTTCTAAAAAAGATAAAAGTATTATTTAACGTCGTGTTCATCTGTGGCTATATTCATTTCAAAGGTACTGTCATTTCGTGTCGTTTTCACTAGATGTCATTTGTTTTAGCGTGAACAACAATTTGTTTCATTCATTTGAAAATGTCGAAATTTGTACCAGATAAAGTGTTTTTGCGGGGAGTTCTTCTTCATTACTTTAACATGAAGAAAAGTGCTACCGAAAGCCATCGTATATGACTGGACGTTTATGGTGACTATGCTTTAGCCGAACGAACGCGCCAAAAGTGGTTTGCACGGTTTAAAAGTGGCAATTTCGACTTAGACGACGGAGAACGACCCGGACAGCCAAAAAAAATTCAAGACGAAGAATTGGGGACATTGCTCGACGCAGATGCATGTCAAACGCAAGAAGAACTTGCGAAAGTATTAGAAGTTGAGCTGATCCAGACGATTAAAATCATTAGAACTCATCCCGAAGCTTGGAAATCGGGTGCCTTATGAATTAAAGCCAAGAGACGTCGAACGTCGAACGTCGATTCTGTATGCCGGAAATGTTGCTTCAACGCCACCAAAAGAAACCATTTTTGCATCGGATTGTCACTAGCGATGAAAAATGGATTCAAAGCGCAAGTGATCGTATATGAAGCCCGACCAACCATCGACATCCACGGCAAGGCCGAATATCTATGGTGCCAAGGTTATGCTATGTATTTGGTGGAACCACAAGGGTGTGCTCTTTTATGAGGTATTGAAATCGGGTCAGACGATCAATGGGGACCCCTACCGAAAACAATTGATTCGTTTGAAAAAGGCCATTGCGGGAAAACGACCAGAATATGCGACCAGACACGAATCAATAATTTTTCATCATGACAACGCTCGGCCACATGTTGCAATACCAGTTAAGAACTATTTGGAAAACTGTGGGTGGGAAGTTCTACCTCACCTGCCTTATAGCCCAGACATAGCACCTTCCGATTACCACTTGCTCAGATCAAAGCAGAATGCCCTCACCGGAGTAAGCTTCACTTCAGAACAGGGTATCAGAAATTGGCTCCATTCTTTCATGACCTCCAAGCCGGAGAAGTTCTTTTGGGATGGGATCCACAAACTGGCAGAAAGATGGGCAAACATTGTAGCTTCCGATGGGAAATACTTTGAACATTACATCTATAACAATTTTTTCACAATAAAGTCTTAATTTTCGAAAAAACTGCACGAATTAATGCATATACCCAATAAAAAAATTGCCACATTTGGGACGTATACTTCGTCCCTGAAGAGACTGAAGAGCTGCCAAATCAAGCCGTTATTTTGAGTATGCCGGTGGAATCAAAGGTTAGTATTTCTTCAAAAAGTCCTGCCGGTGAGAACGTAACTGTCAATGATGAACGTTATCGTGCCATGATAACCGATTATTTGACGCCTGAGAATGAAACTCGAGATCTCAACGACATTTGGTTTCAACAAGATGGCGCCACTTCCTATATATCGCATCAACCAATGGATTTATCGAGAGAACACTTCGGTGAGCAGATAATTTCCCATTTTGTGCCGGTCGATTGGCCATCAAGAACGTGTGATATCACACCGTTAGGCTTCTTCCTGTGGGGATATGTAGAGTCTAAAGACTATGCGGACAATCCAGCTTCAATTCAGGCCTTGAAGGAAAACATCACACGTGCCGTTCGCCAGTTATCAGCCGAAAAGCACGAACAACTCATCGAAAATTAAATTCAAAGGATGGTCCATCTGAGACATTTGATAGAGATAACCTTTAAAAAATAAATGCCAAATAATGTTCTTTCGAATGATAATAAACATTTCCCAATAAATTTGAAGCTTCTGTGTTTTTTCTTTAACAAAGTAGGGAACCCCGAAACAGATCACCCTTTAAATTGACCTTGAGCTTAAATTATGATTATTTTTTTGTTGAGTGTTTTTATATTCTAGAAGTTTTCAATAAAAGTGTACAATATAGATTCTGGTCTTTTCACCAGATCACAAGTTGTATATTTCAAACATTTTGCAAGTTGCCACCTTCTTCAAAAATATGGTGATTTATCTCTATTTTGTTACATATATTGTTTTACATTTAAATTTAAATTGTCAATCTTTAAAGTTTCAACATACAAACAGATGGGAACCATTTTCACAATTATTTAAGCATTAGTTAAATTTAAATATCCAGCTTGCCAGATTTGTAATCACTTTACTCAAAAATTTTAAAATCGATGGCACCTCTCAAAAAAAGAAAGGTTCCACTATAAGCCTTTATACGTGTAATTCCATTCAATTTGGTATCCTCAGTATAATATTTGCATTAAGTTGAATTAAAATTTTCAAACAGCTGGCAACACTCCACAAAAGTTTTTTCATCATTTATTTATGCAAAACTCTTTCCATTGGTAGCCATATAGTAATTTACGTGTTAACTGTTTAATGTATAGCATAAAGTATGTCAAATTGAAATTTTTAAACAGGTGGCAACGCTGTAAAAAATTGTTTGCGTTAATTTTCTTTAGTTTTATATATATATTGTAATATTACGTTTATTTGATCACTTTTTTTCAAATGTAGGTTACAAAATAGGTGGCAACTCTGCCGGATTATATAACAGAATTATGTTTGAGCACACATACATCAATATAGGCTTCGCAATTTAGCATGAGCTCGCGCATAGACTCACTCACAGAAAATTTTTGTATATAAACAATTTCAAAACAGGTGGTAACACTGCTGAGTTATAAATTTTACCATTTTAGAGTTCTTTTGAACACACTCAATTATCTCAAAAAACGGTTGAGATGTTTAGATAAAAGGTTTATGCACATATGTGACGCCCATGGATCAACAAGGATTGACAGCAAAGGAAAGACAAATCAATTTTCATACTTTGAAGTAGAATTCACCCACTTGCAATTAGTATCTCTTTAAGAAGCTTAAAATATATTTGGAAATAATTTTCAGCATTTCTTGCTTAATCCTATGCACATCCATTTTTATTAAAAAAAATATTCTATAAATTTTCCAGTCGCTGCTGTCACTTGCCAATGGCAGCTTAAGCCTTGGCGTGTCATGTACACCGTTATTTCAAGATAATTTTAAACGCTTAATTTAACTTAACTTATCTTTGATTAAAATTTCAGCGCACGCATTTCCCACGCATGCTTAAATATAATAGAAATATATATACACACATATGTACGAGTATATACGAGTACATTAGAGTACATTATATAATATACCACAATTCTATTAGTATTAAGAATTCTCTTTGCGTGCATTTACCGCAAAATGACTAAGAATTATTACGTGGATAATTGTTATTTGTCGGCGGTAATGTGACTTAAGTGCTTTGCATGAATTAATTAATCTCATATGAATTGTTGTTGTTGTTATTGTAAGGTAAAGTGAAGTTGAGATTTTAATTAAGCATTTGCGATTTCAAAAGTAGAATGTGTTAATTGGAATTGAAATCTTCTCTATATATATGTGCAACGTATTTCGGTTATCACAAAGATTTCCAGCACTTGGAAAAGGGGCGTGGTTCTTTTATATGTAGGTATATACAAATATTTTTTGTAATTAAGTGTGTATTCAAAAGAATTCAAGAATAGTTGAATTTATATTTCAGCAGAGTTGCCACCTGTTTTTAAGTGGTTTATATAAAATAATCACCTATAAGTTTGCCTACGGGTGAGAACTCATGATAAATTTCGAAGCCGAATTTGACGATTTTTTTCTGTTTGTGTGTTCAAGTGGGTTTAGGTATAATTTAGATTTAAAACTAGGCAGAGTTGCCACCTATTTTGAAAATTAGACTTAAGCGTAGTGATGAAATAAACGAAATAATATTTACAATATGGTTATCAAACTATGATATGCTTAATGAGAAAATATTTTTAATAGCGTTGCCACCTGCTTAAAAATTTCAACATAAAAAATGGTAAAAATTGCACGAGTAAATTTCTATATGACCATCGATATAAAGAGATTTACAAAGCAGAGATTTGATGGTATAATTGCCACCTGTTTAAAAAATTTAATTAAATAAAAAAAAAATATTAAACAGAGGCTACCAAATTAAAAGAAATTATGGATTTTAATACAAAGTAATATTTTGTATGAATTAAATCATAAATGAATAAATAATTTCATTAATATTTTCATTGATCATGAATGTCATTGAATATAGACTGAAAAATTAGTTTAAAAACACCAATGAATTACTTCCAACTGCTTACTTCGACAGGCGAAAAAAGATGCTAAATGGATTAACAAAGCCATATGAACCAAAGCTAATGAACTAGCTGCAAACAATTTTCAAAATAAATCGATTTTGAATACTGCATATTTTCGACTGAAATTTGTAAAAACTGAAATGACACAGTTCCAAACTAGTACCAAACAGGTATAGTGTTTTAACCTAAACTGTCTCCGAGATGATTGCGAAAAGAAGTTAGAAACTCTTCTCACCTATTTAAATAAATTTGATTTTTCAGGGGAAAACTCTTTGGAATATTACCAAATGCAACAAAAACTTAAGCTAATTGAAATAAACGTAGTAAATTAAGAACTTTCATCCTTGAAGCAGAAAATTTGTTTCTTTTTGAATAATAGTCATTTCAATGATGAGTACATATCTTATTAAAGGTTTGGGACATGTGTAGAAGAACACGTAAATGAGGAAAGATTTTGAATGCCATTAACCTGGAAGTGGCCAGAAACGATTCTGTTGCATAAGGTTCAATCAGCTCATGGCTTCTGGTCTTAGATCAAGTATCCAGGAAAAATCCACTTAGGGGCGAGCCAAAGAAAGAAGGTGTTTAACAATAATTTAGCAGCAACAGCAACTAAAACCAAAAAAAAGTTAACTAATAGCGCAATAAAATTATTAGTCTTTCATAAGCAACAATGATAGATCGAATGATCAATGCAAAAAACTGATTAAATTAGGCAGAAAAAAAGCTTAAAGTGGTGTTAAGGTACGAAGATGGAAAAAAATATTAAATGCTTCCACTAAAAAAGCGCTGTTGACAAAAAAATATTGTTTCTTAATTAGCTTTGCATTTTGGTGTAAAAAAAAACTTGAATGTTTCTTAGTCGCTGAAAAATATCACTCATACGCCATGTATGTCCACTCAGCATTTTTGCTCTGCAACACTTGTTAGAGCAATCTTTACCTAGGAGGTATTATTTTACTTTTGTAATGAAATACTATATTTTAAAAATATCTTCAAAATTTTAATTCCCATTCAGCAATTTTCAAAAATGTTCAACTTGGCGTATGAGTAATAGGTACTTATGCTCTATTCCCACAAACACTTCACACTTAAATTCCCATCAATGCAGCAAACACTTGAAGTGAGTACAACAAGCAACTTGAAAAACTACATGAATACATACGTACATACACACTGAGTGAGCAAGTGGACCAAACTGTAATAAATGTTCAATATAATTGAAGGGGAATGCTACAAGAGGGCAACTGATACAACAAAACATACGCATGTACAACTATGTAGAGAGATATACCACACACATACACCTGGATAAAGACATACACATACCTATACACACATGTATGTATGTAAGTGCAGTACTTGAAATTGCTGTCAATACAGCAAATTGATGCCAGCAAAACAAGCGAGAGGTGGAAAATGAGTGAGAAAGGGCAAGAGAATTGCAAGTGTATCAGCTTGAACTCAATAAAGCACACGTTCATACTTACAGACATACGTAAGCATGTATGTATCAGGAAATATTTCAACGCTCATTGCTGTACTGCCTTCATTTCTTCACTGATTCCACGAGCTACCTTCGCATCAAAAGGTAATATTAATGTTGATTGGCGACATTTTACCTGCTTCAACCAATCATTTACTTTATAGTCACTTGAGTTGCTTCCACGTGCATGCACTTGGAAAGACGTCGCCATTGAATTATCGACTGAGCTACTTCAAGTTGCGAAAGGGTTTGGCGAGGTGAGCAGGAGGCAAGGAAAAGAGTGTGAAAAAAGCAATTGTAATTTCACTTTGACCATCAATGAAGACGCAACGAGCAGCAGTTAAGAGTAACAATTTTTTTAAAATTTTTTTTAACCGATTTGAAAACCGAAAACAATTCTCAGTTCAGCTTCAAGGAAAAATTTAATTTTGAGAAAAATCATTGTTAGAATTATTATGCTTCTTCTTGTTTATTTATTCATTATTCTGGCATCGTGGCTAGTATTGAAACAAATATATTTTAACTAAAAATCCTTCTCTTCCTCTTATTCATTGCTTCATTCAGCAGAAAACGCTCAAATCAGTTAAGTTTGACCTACTTGTAACCATTTATTGTTCAAACTTTTGGATTTGCACTACAATATCTTGTCGATATTTGTGTATGTGTGGGTGTGTTGGTTATTGTGGAGAATGCACTCGCACTTACGAAACCGCATGTCTTAATGCTTATAATCCCAAGTCCATTTCGATAAGTGGTGGTAAGTAAAAATCGATTTTCTTGCCATAGTGTGCTTTCAATCACTGTTTGAGGTTCAAGTAAGCTTGAAATTGCAGCTTATTATTGTGCTAGTATTTATTTATTTTATCAAAGAAAATATGTTACTAGACATAGAAGTGGACATTCCGCTCTCATGGCACCAAAAAGAAGGAAGAGCTTTTCTTCAGAGCTCAGATTTTGTTATTGAGACAAAAAAAAGTATATGAAGGAACTAGTTTCAAACTAGACCGAACTAGCTATTAACTACTCCGAAATTAGTTTCGATATATCGTTGATTAATATTTTTCTTACTCCTACAGCATGCTAAATTGCGCATAGCTAAGTATTGATCTAGTGACAAACTAGTTTCCGACGATGCAGTTGTGGAGTAGTGCGGTATTGATTTCGAATTATTATCGACTATATACATATTTTCATAAATTAATACTGGCTACGCAAAGATTCTAAAAGTACAATAGCGTAGCATAAAGCTAATTAAAAACTCCTTCTGAGCCGTTCCAAGACTAGTTCCTATTTTTTAAACTCTCTAATAATTCGAAACTGATAGGCATAGTCAACAACTGCTTTTGAATTCCTATCTATAAGGTATGAAAATATTTTTCCGTATTGTATTTCAAGAGAAACGCACTAGTTCTGTAATTATAGCGAACTAGAGCCAAGCTGAGAAGAAGAGAATGATGAAGGTAAGCAGTTCTTCAATGACTTAGTCATAGCAGCAAAAATCTAAATGCATTTAAATTAATTCTGATTAGTTGAAGTGAGTAAAAGTCACGGAGAGATGCCATTAGTTCATCAACATTTATGTTAATGGACTAGTTACGAACTAGTTTCGAAGTGGGTTAAAAGGTCCTGAAATAGGTCACGATACATTTTTAATGAGTTTGATAATAAAAGAAAATATTACATAATACTAGTCCCAAACTAGTTCCGATGCGGTTGGTAACTGCTTCAGAAAAATATAATGAGAAGGAAAGCCGTAAAGCTTTTTAAGGATTGTGTTAATTAATAATAAGAAAGTTTTAATATCCTAGAAAAATCGTTTCCAGTTTTCCAGGCAGATTTTGGACCTGAACAAAGTCTGAACTAGACCTGAAGTGGTTAGGGGGTTGTCCAAAACTGGTTTCTAAAATGTTTAGAAGTTGGTATAAAATTAGTTTCAAATGATAATGGCTCGAAATAAATCCTGCGATATTTCCGTACAGTTACTTCTATACTGAACTAGTCCCGAATCGGACCAAAACTAGGTGCAAAAGTTTTTCTTACAGTCCCACATAAGCTGTGTGCCACACTAAAAGTATATTGAAATTAAATTGAAATTTTATGGACCTATTTAACATATAGTATCGTACTAGTTCATGAAAATTGCTTTATATTTATTTAGGCTTAATGTCTGATAATATGGACACCACCAATTAAAAAGTCGAAAATTCTAGTAAAAATAGTCTTAAAAAAATACAGTCAATTTTAAAAAGTATCAACTATGTTTTCTCCCTTTTCAGTGGCCTAAGTATTGCATTTACCACGTAATCGTTGAGGTGGAAATTATATTTTATGCCGGACGAGCCGATACAGAATACGTGATCAATCGTAAATAATTTTTTTTTGTGTCTGTTTAATTTTCTTTCATTATCTTCTTCTTCTTCATCTTTTTCACCCGATACTCATACCTCATACCTCTACATATCATATGAAATTTGACACAAATTGTCAGCTTCATGGCAAATTATTTGCTGTCAACCGCATATAAATTAAATTTACTTTCATTTCGGTTGACTCATCAGATTTATTTTGATTACATATATATTGGAAAATTGCTTAAGGTGCTGCTGACGCGCAATATAGCAATGGTAAAATGATTATATGGCAAATGACAGGAGTATGACTTTCAAAGGACGCACATACATACATATACATATACCATGTGTAACTATAACAGATATTATAGATGTGTGTCATATAGACATTAGCACAGAAATTAGTTTTAGAAATAAATGTGATATTAATTTGCCCACTGCCAAGCATAAGATTTGGTGTAGAATTTCAAGTAGAACTAATGTAGTGTACAGGGCGTATGAGTGACATTTTAAATTGTTAAATGTATACGTGTACATACCTATAAGCTAATCGGTCTATAATTACAGCTATTGCAAGAAATCTATTAGTGGGTTCGTTAATTCTTTAAAAATGAATATATATAAGTAAAAACTGAAAAAGTTGTTTTTTTTATTTTGCCTTTAGCACTATTCAGGAGCCTCCATGGGGACCTTTTTAAATATTTTTTTATTCATAAAAATATATTTTCATAGTATCAATAATAAACAAGTAAATTGTGTTGAATAAAAGACCACAATTATTGCCTGTTTTTATTTCCAATTATTTAATTAAACTAATATTTCAAATAACCGCTAATAACTTCGTAATTGAATAAAGAAAACATGCTAAAATCTCAAACTGAAATTAAATGCGATTTTTTGTTTTTTTTTCAGAAAAATTGACTTTAAATGGACAAATGTTATGCAGTAATCAAATTATCTAAATAAAAGTTTGTAAATTTGTATAGTAATAAAAAATATCAATTTTTTTATCAATATCGTGTGAGAAAAACACGAAAATATGGAAGAAATGTTGCTGTTTTTAACGCCTATTAAATTTTTCTTATAAAAATATTTTTTTTGGCTGCCATTGTTGTTAATTTTAGCACAGTTGTTTATTATACCAAGGCTTTCAGTGTCACTCTTATTCATCCTGCAACTCCTATCAAAACACTTTCATTCACAGCACTTTACGAAATTCCCCTTTTATTTGGCGCCATCCATCGATTCCTTATTGAGCTGTGCTCAAAATATTACCAGAATCGTAACAAAACCGATCCATTTCTAAAACGGCTGGTGATTGGTGATTCAAAGTGCGTCACTTCCACCAACATTATACGAGAGCTCTCATTGTTGAATGCCAGTGCGAGGGCATAAACGGTCTTTAAGCCAAAATTGACGGCCTGGATGTTTTGTCTTGTGTTTGCTGGAATGGGCAAGGCTCATCTACGGCGAGCTGCTTTCCTATGACCAAACTCTTAGCTTGGATCTGTACTGCCAGCGATTGGATCGTCTGATGGAAGAAATTAACTAGTAGCGCCCAAGTCACAGGATGAGAATTGTGTTTCATCAGGAAAACGCCAGACCACACGCATCGACAATGACTTACCGGAAACTCCGAGAGCTTGGCTCGGAGGTTCTCTTACATCTATCTCATAGCTAATGGCGTAGTAAGTATTTGGTAAATAAACAATGGACCTCAAGAGAAGCCTATGAAAATCGATTATCCCAATTTAGAGTTTTGATGAGAGGTGCATAATGACATAACAAAATTGTAATAAAAACCATTTCCGAGTGTTGAAAATATTATTTCGAGAACTTAATTCAAGAACTTCTTCTAATGACTTGAACCTTCTTTTAAAACTTCGCACATTTTTTTTCCTAATTTTTTTTTTAATTAAATTAGGTAAGTATATTTAATAAATATTTGATATTTTATTTTGAACATTTTATATTATATATATTTATGTGTCTACAAAGGATAAATTTATGTTTTTATAGTTATATTTAAATTTTTTTGAAAATTTTTCTGTACGATCGGTAAGGTCATTGGTTGTGAAAGCCTTCTTCTAAATTCGAAATTTCAAATAAAATATTACAAAAAATTCAAAGTTTTATTAACTTTTTTTCAGGATTACCACTATTTTTACTTTGATTTGTAAAAAAGAATTTTTGAAATATCAACTCTAATTTCTATTAATTCATTCATTTTTAAACTTACACATAAAAATTGAAAAATTTTCCAATTTTCATTAAAGGAAAATAAACCAACCAAACACCTGCTTTTCATACATATGCACACACATATATATATGTGTATACATACTATATGCATATTTGTTTATAAAATATTAAGCGCAGATAAATTTCGCACTCAGTAAATTGAATTGTCGTGGTTAAGGGCTTACCACAACGCAATCAGAGGTTTTGCTTTTCGAAATGAAATTGATATATTTTGCATTAGTATTTGTTAAAAAATAATATTGTTGAAATTAATTTAATTTTGAGCAGTTGAAATGCTTGGTAAGAAAAAATAATTTCAAATAATTAAATTTTTTAAACGCTTTTTAATATTTTAGTCATGAAAAATGAAGTCTATTATTTCAGTTAGCAGATGGTTAATCAGAAAAGTAGGCAAGGAATTCAAATCTTGGGCTAAGAAATAATTCCGACCGTTTTTTTGTGCTCAAATATAATTATTTTTTTTTAATGAGTCAATGAGGTCAGTGGATCTTACTTTTTCGAAAATAAAGCTGGAGTAACACTTTCAGTGAATGGATTGTACTATCGAGAGATGATTAATGATTTTTGATAGCCGGTATTGGTTGGTAATATCCTCGGCAACATGACACACAAGCAACAAGACAAGACACAAGTTTCCGGACTTCCGGGCACTGAGATATTGTATTTAACAACATGCGACTTCCATATGAAAGATAAGGTCTACGGTCTATTGAGGGCATACAGCATACACAGATTTGGTAATAGAACATTGCGTAAAGCGTATAGAATCCTGTAAGCGTAGCGAGGTAGCCATTTGGCTCTTTACATTGAAACGAAAACACAATTTTTCACTGAATATTAAAATAAAATCATCGTTATGGAAAACTCTTTATAACCACATTTCAGCTAAAGTCACGAGCCGGTGCGAAAATCTCTTCCTTTGATGTTTTACACTAAAGTGAAAAATCACTTTTCGATATTTCATGGAAAACTTCCTTTCTTTTTGATAAAAAAAATATTGTATTAATTGAACAGAAACTGCTCGCTGAGAAACTTTTACCGATTTAGTGAGTTCAATTTGTGTTTAGAACGGATCTTGATCAAGTAATGTCCCCGATTCCTCATACTCAAATTTTTTGGATTGGGCAAAAGCGTCGCAGCCACTCTCTGCTCAACATAGATTCATTACAAACTTCCGCAAGCCTTAATTGGGTTTCAGCTAAACTTCTCTTCAAATTACAATATAGAAAATACAAAATTTCCCGCAAATGCTATTTATGGTATTTAACGCAAATCTGGCCGGTTTCGAGGTGGCCAAAAAAACAATGTTGTTCTCTGAAACTTTGTTTATATAGAGTTGTGAATGAAATATGTAATCGCTTCGAAAATCGGCAACAACTTTGCCGGTGGAATCATTTTTTGAGAACGGATGGAATCAATTCTTATCCCTATATGCATTGTCAGTTCAAATTCGCACCAAAAACCAATGAAAATATTCACGTCGAGTGCTAATTCAATCGTCTTCCAAGTTGAAAACAATAGAAAAATAGAAAGGTGGTAATTAGCGATGAATACAGCAGTGGCATTAAAAAGAGAACAGCATCACCATGAGCTAAGCGCTTGTATAAAAAACAAAAACCGTCAACTGAAGTCGGCTTCATTCAGCTACCTACTGCCACCTTCGCGCTCCATAATCAGCCAAAAAGTTAACAAAACTTCATTTTGCAAGTGAGCGCTTCTTCTACGATTTGCATTGTTTACTCAACTAAACGCTGCGAAGATACGCAGACGAGCGAATGAGCGAACAAAGAATGCATTATATGACATTCACCTCTTTTTTGGTGGCAGCACGCATACACAAATACACACACACACGGGCGAACACGCAGCCACATACACTTGCACTGCAGCAGAGTAAACCTTGAAGTTAAGCAAAATGAATGTGACAACATTTGCTGAGAATTTACTGTTATACGCTACAATTGCTTTGTACTCACTACCAGCCATTGTATGTATGTATGTAGTCACCCTAGCTGACGCAATGTCAAGTGTATATAGGTATGCAGTGCACAAATAACAGCAACAATGGCACGCAGGCAAGTAATTACATGTAAAATATCTGCGTAGCACTTTAACGAGCTTAATCAAGTCATTAAATTGTAATGAAGTGTCGTTCGACTTAACATCTCCACCCTGTGTTCTCTATGCATCTCTGCACTGCGCTCTCATTTACGCTCTCATGCCACTTTGGCTCTATAAATAAATAATTTATTGAGAGTGTGTAGTGTGTTAGTGGAAATTGCATTATCGTGTAGAGAGTTCGGCTTAAAGTCACCCCGCCGTTTAAAAACTCAACAACAGTGAAAGCAGCCATTGTTAAGGGTTCTAATAATAAACTAACGCGAGTTACATGCCACTAAATTCAAAAACCAATTTAATGTAATTTAATTGAAATTAGATAAGCGTGTTGAAGTTATATTGAAAGGATTTTTTAATTTGGATTTTTTTTTATAGTAGTAAATGATGCGAAACTTTTGAAAAATTAAAAAAAATGCTAAATGCAACGTTGCCAATTTTCATGAAAACGCAAACCTTTCATTTCCGGAATTCTTCAGCTTACATTTAAAATGGGGCTACTTAAAGTCTTGTTACTGTCTAAACAACTTTCGTTAAAAAGGTTCGTTTTAAGGCACGAATCCAAACATATGGGG
Organism: Ceratitis rosa; assembly: GCA_037013455.1. Taxonomy (NCBI): domain Eukaryota; kingdom Metazoa; phylum Arthropoda; class Insecta; order Diptera; family Tephritidae; genus Ceratitis; species Ceratitis rosa. Next base: position 16,813,451 of record JAWMAG010000008.1, on the reverse strand, counting down.
TTATCCATTTCGAGGCTCCAAAGCACAGGACCATATTTTTTCGAACCTGTGAAACTTAACTGTCAAACCAAACATGTTTTGTTTTAGTTTTATGAAAATGGATCGCTTAACAACATCATGAAACATACCACAAAAATAGTGATTAAAACATGGCGAATTTTTGTGCTAGAAGAGCAGGTTATTTTGCGCATATTGGTTAAATTAGGTCAAGTAAAAAGTTCGTTCGGGTTTTTATTAATTTTTCATAATATGATAACTTTGTGTAGATTTCATTATGCCGCTCTCGTAGAAGGCTGCGTCCCTTTTTGGCAAAAAACTCGGAGAGCCATTTTTTCACAGGCTTCTCTTGAGGCCAACTTCTCTCCTGGAGCTTCTGGCGCGTCACCAAAGACGTGTGTGGTCTGGCGTTGTCCTGATGGAACACATTTCGGCCTCTGTTGATTATTTTGGTCGAAAATCTCCAATCTAAGAACAAAGACGGCATGAAATTCTCGATATCGGAGGATTTTTTTGGGTTCTAAGGGCTCTAGGTAGGCCGTTTGTATTATTATAATTAGTTTTAGTATAAAATATTGCTCAAATGAGCAAAGAAACCGCACTTATTGACATAGATTTTCATACTAATTTTACCCCAGTGAAACTCTCCACTCAAATTTAACCAACGTTCGCATTCAATCTTGACATCTTGAAATCCCACATTTCATTTCAGTCAAATAATCATCAGTTGATCCTTGGTCGACACCCTGCCGTTTATTAAGCTATTACAAATGCTTGAATGTCCCATGACAGCCAACGAAATTCATGAACATAATTGTGCGTTTGTGTCAGTATTTGAACATTCTTATAATGGAAGAGAGCATTGTAATACTGACGAGCCTGTTGATGTATACCTCAACCATGTATGTGTATGTATGTCATATAATCTTGTCAACGAAATGAAAAATTTTCATTATAAAAATATTGAGCTTTATGCCTACTAAATTTTCAAACCAATAAAATACCTGCATATTTGTGCAAGCCTCATGACCTTGGATTGCTTTGCTCATAACACGACACTCGTCTATGCAAACTCGCCCCGCTGAAATGTAGTTGTGTTAAAATTTTAAATTAAGTATACGCAGCGTACAACGGTTGTAAAGGGGTTGGAAATGCAAATATTACGCGGTTAAAAATTCTACAAAAATGTTTTCATTATTTTTTCACGCTCTGGTTAATACTACAAAATTAGGCGCCGCCACATTATTAAACTCTATAACAAGCAGTGGCCTGAAAATCAAATGAAAAATTGCTAAAACCCTCTGCTCGTGCATAGATCGGGTTACACGCGCCGGCGGCTTGCCAGCGGGTGTTAAAAAGTTCATTTTGTTGAAATATTTCAATAATTTGACAGCAAAACATCAAAGTAATTTGTGAATTTGTGCATGGAATTTATTCAGTCGTGTATAAAAAGGAATGTGAGTAATGCCTTTATTGTTGCAATATTTTCAAAGCGTCCAGAAAGGAAAGATTTTTATTGATTCTATCACACAAAAGCCAACAATTAGGCTTATGGTGATTTTGGGTGAAGAAAAATCTAAGAAATATATACAGACGTAGGAATTCAAAAGAAAAGGCATACACTAGGCGTATGAGTACCATTTAAAAGGATTAGCTTTATTGGTATTCGACGATATGTGTGTAAATAAAAAGTTAAAATTCTTTTTGTGATATTCAAATATGTTAAAAATAGAAACAAAAATATTATTATATTTTAACACTTTAACTGAGTTGAGAAGTTGCATAAAAACGTTGGACTGGAAGTATTCTTAAAATTTCCTGAGCGGACTATATATATTATTATTGATTTAATTAGGGATTAAGTTAATTTTAATTTTAATTTTAAATATAATTTTAATTTTAATTTTAATTTTAATTTTAATTTTAATTTTAATTTTAATTTTAATTTTAATTTTAATTTTAATTTTAATTTTAATTTTAATTTTAATTTTAATTTTAATTTTAATTTTAATTTTAATTTTAATTTTAATTTTAATTTTAATTTTAATTTTAATTTTAATTTTAATTTTAATTTTAATTTTAATTTTAATTTTAATTTTAATTTTAATTTTAATTTTAATTTTAATTTTAATTTTAATTTTAATTTTAATTTTAATTTTAATTTTAATTTTAATTTTAATTTTAATTTTAATTTTAATTTTAATTTTAATTTTAATTTTAATTTTAATTTTAATTTTAATTTTAATTTTAATTTTAATTTTAATTTTAATTTTAATTTTAATTTTAATTTTAATTTTAATTTTAATTTTAATTTTAATTTTAATTTTAATTTTAATTTTAATTTTAATTTTAATTTTAATTTTAATTTTAATTTTAATTTTAATTTTAATTTTAATTTTAATTTTAATTTTAATTTTAATTTTAATTTTAATTTTAATTTTAATTTTAATTTTAATTTTAATTTTAATTTTAATTTTAATTTTAATTTTAATTTTAATTTTAATTTTAATTTTAATTTTAATTTTAATTTTAATTTTAATTTTAATTTTAATTTTAATTTTAATTTTAATTTTAATTTTAATTTTAATTTTAATTTTAATTTTAATTTTAATTTTAATTTTAATTTTAATTTTAATTTTAATTTTAATTTTAATTTTAATTTTAATTTTAATTTTAATTTTAATTTTAATTTTAATTTTAATTTTAATTTTAATTTTAATTTTAATTTTAATTTTAATTTTAATTTTAATTTTAATTTTAATTTTAATTTTAATTTTAATTTTAATTTTAATTTTAATTTTAATTTTAATTTTAATTTTAATTTTAATTTTAATTTTAATTTTAATTTTAATTTTAATTTTAATTTTAATTTTAATTTTAATTTTAATTTTAATTTTAATTTTAATTTTAATTTTAATTTTAATTTTAATTTTAATTTTAATTTTAATTTTAATTTTAATTTTAATTTTAATTTTAATTTTAATTTTAATTTTAATTTTAATTTTAATTTTAATTTTAATTTTAATTTTAATTTTAATTTTAATTTTAATTTTAATTTTAATTTTAATTTTAATTTTAATTTTAATTTTAATTTTAATTTTAATTTTAATTTTAATTTTAATTTTAATTTTAATTTTAATTTTAATTTTAATTTTAATTTTAATTTTAATTTTAATTTTAATTTTAATTTTAATTTTAATTTTAATTTTAATTTTAATTTTAATTTTAATTTTAATTTTAATTTTAATTTTAATTTTAATTTTAATTTTAATTTTAATTTTAATTTTAATTTTAATTTTAATTTTAATTTTAATTTTAATTTTAATTTTAATTTTAATTTTAATTTTAATTTTAATTTTAATTTTAATTTTAATTTTAATTTTAATTTTAATTTTAATTTTAATTTTAATTTTAATTTTAATTTTAATTTTAATTTTAATTTTAATTTTAATTTTAATTTTAATTTTAATTTTAATTTTAATTTTAATTTTAATTTTAATTTTAATTTTAATTTTAATTTTAATTTTAATTTTAATTTTAATTTTAATTTTAATTTTAATTTTAATTTTAATTTTAATTTTAATTTTAATTTTAATTTTAATTTTAATTTTAATTTTAATTTTAATTTTAATTTTATTTTTATTTTTATTTTTAATTTTAATTTTAATTTTAATTTTAATTTTAATTTTAATTTTAATTTTAATTTTAATTTTAATTTTAATTTTAATTTTAATTTTAATTTTAATTTTAATTTTAATTTTAATTTTAATTTTAATTTTAATTTTAATTTTAATTTTAATTTTAATTTTAATTTTAATTTTAATTTTAATTTTAATTTTAATTTTAATTTTAATTTTAATTTTAATTTTAATTTTAATTTTAATTTTAATTTTAATTTTAATTTTAATTTTAATTTTAATTTTAATTTTAATTTTAATTTTAATTTTAATTTTAATTTTAATTTTAATTTTAATTTTAATTTTAATTTTAATTTTAATTTTAATTTTAATTTTAATTTTAATTTTAATTTTAAATTTAATTTTAATTTTAATTTTAATTTTAATTTTAATTTTAATTTTAATTTTAATTTTAATTTTAATTTTAATTTTAATTTTAATTTTAATTTTAATTTTAATTTTAATTTTAATTTTAATTTTAATTTTAATTTTAATTTTAATTTTAATTTTAATTTTAATTTTAATTTTAATTTTAATTTTAATTTTAATTTTAATTTTAATTTTAATTTTAATTTTAATTTTAATTTTAATTTTAATTTTAATTTTAATTTTAATTTTAATTTTAATTTTAATTTTAATTTTAATTTTAATTTTAATTTTAATTTTAATTTTAATTTTAATTTTAATTTTAATTTTAATTTTAATTTTAATTTTAATTTTAATTTTAATTTTAATTTTAATTTTAATTTTAATTTTAATTTTAATTTTAATTTTAATTTTAATTTTAATTTTAATTTTAATTTTAATTTTAATTTTAATTTTAATTTTAATTTTAATTTTAATTTTAATTTTAATTTTAATTTTAATTTTAATTTTAATTTTAATTTTAATTTTAATTTTAATTTTAATTTTAATTTTAATTTTAATTTTAATTTTAATTTTAATTTTAATTTTAATTTTAATTTTAATTTTAATTTTAATTTTAATTTTAATTTTAATTTTAATTTTAATTTTAATTTTAATTTTAATTTTAATTTTAATTTTAATTTTAATTTTAATTTTAATTTTAATTTTAATTTTAATTTTAATTTTAATTTTAATTTTAATTTTAATTTTAATTTTAATTTTGTTAGAGATTTCTTGAGCTACGAAGCGCGGATAAGAAACAATCCAGTCTTATACGTACAGCATGTAGATGTGACACATTTATTTGACATATTATTTAAATCCACAAAATGGAAGAAAGTAGATTTTTTCGCCGAACAAAAAATTTCTTTAATATTACTAAAGTTAGCCACCCTGACATGATTTATTAAAGTTTGCATCTATCAACTTCCATCATAACTATATGTCACCAGAGCTAACAACCTGTGCCATCATGCACACAAACGTACATCCATTGGCCTCAAGATCTTTAAATATTAACACATCAAATACACCTTGACAGTAACCTTGACCCATTAGGACACAGTCAGAAAAAAAAAATTAAGTAAAAAAAAACATACATTGCTTATACAACAGTTGGTTTCAGGAAAGTGTTTAGCTCGCTTGGGAGCATTTTGCGGCCTTTTTCTCAAGGACGTAGTAAGTTTTTTTCCTTTTCGTTCTCCGCTTTTAATAAATAAACACAAAGTTAAATTCAACCATTTGCGCTCAAGTACTTGGATTTTCATTTCACATGCTTCAAAGCGCATGAGTACAAACACGTGTGTTGTGTGTGTGTACGCAGTTACGTGTATGTTGTATGTGCACTAAACTACAGCTTAACTCAATTTAATTTGCCCACTCAGACTGGGGATTTTGAGAAAATTTTTCATATTTTATTCGAGTGCCACTTGTGACACTTTTGTTGGGTTTTATAGTCGTTGTTGGTTTGCTATTTCCTTTTGCGCTGCTCTCGTTCCCAGAAAGTGTGTAATCATACATTTATTGAAGCATGCCAAAAAATCCTTTGTGAACGTTCCATACGCTTTGATCAAAAAGGCATAACAAATAAGTTATTTTATTTTTAACCGAAGCTGTGGTGTGTTCTAAGCTGTTTGATTGTAGCATTTATTTTATTAAGTAATTGTCAATTTATTTATGCCACAGAAAAAAATGCAAAAAAGATTTAAAACTAAAATATTATAAAATAAAATAAATTAAATAAAATTAAAGCAAATTATAATGAAATAAATTTATATATAATTAAATAAAAAAATGACTTTAAATAAAATAAAATAAGAATAAAATATATTGTAATAAACTTAAATGAAATTAAATTAAAAAAAAAAATGAATTTATTACAATAAAATAAAATTAAATAAACTATAATAATATTAATAAAAAATATTATAAAATATATAACAAATTTAAATAAAGAAAGCTAAAATCAAATAAAATAAAATGCTAATGAAAACTCCATACAAAGAAACAAAGGGGTTTAATCAGCTTGAGATATTGCTGTTGTAGCTCAGAGTGTTGAAGAAACCACAGGTATGTCCATTCCTCGTTGTCCTTTGAAATTGGGCATACCTCAAACGTCATTACACCGTATTTTGCATAAAGACTTGGGTCTCAAGGCTTATTAAGTTCAGTTAACACAAAAACGCTAGTCGGCCGATATTCAACGATGTCGTGTCTTTGCTGATTGGGTCCTTGAAGTGCATGGAATTGATCTGGAATTTAATCAAAATAACGTCTTGACTGATGAGGCTCATTTCCACCTCGATAGCGAGGTTAATACGCAAAACTGTCACATAGATGTCACAAGATTTATTATAGAAAAACCTCCTCATCCTCAATGCGTAACTGTTTGGTGCGGTTTATGGCCCAGCGTGGTCGTTGAACCTAAATGAAGTTGGAGCAACAGTTACGGTGAATGGATTGCGCTATCGAGAGATGATTGATTATGATGAGTTGGATAGTATTGATCTGGGCAACGTTTATATCGGAAATAAGTAAAATTCAGAAGCTAAGCAGACCAATAAAATTTACACAGAAACCCCTGAAAAGCCTCAATTGCCCCAAAAACCCCTCAAAGTGAGTAAAATGCAGAAAAGGCTTACCGTGAAAAATATCCAACAGACGCCGACAATCACTCAATTTAAAGCCAGCACAAGCTTATATTGATTTTAATTAAAGCCAACAGTCTACAGAATCCATACCAAAAGTGAATGCCAGCAGCCATAAAGTAAAACGTCGCTGACTGCTGGCTTGCCAGTGAAAAGCATTAAAGCGTTAAAGCTGAAGTAATAAATCAAATTAACGCTGTCGAGGCGGAGGAGTAAACAAAATATCCACAAAAAATAACGGAGTGAGTGTAAACAATGTACATAATGTGAAAAAAAATATATATAAAAAAATTTAACGAAATTCGGCATAAATACGTGTATAAAAAATGTATGAACAGAAGAGTGGTAGAGGCAAAAAGACAAATAATCAAGAGAGTGTGAGTGTTAGTACACGCGTATGTGTAGATATATGCAAAAGCCATAAAAAATTGCGACATAATAGATAACAAATTATAACAACCCATATAATTTTACTATAAAACATTGTACTCCAATAAACTTGCTTAGAATAATAAAACTAGACTAGTGTGTTTGAGTTGTAATCAAAAAAGTTACAAATATATAAAATTAAAAATGAATGTCAGTTTCGATAGAATCTTTATTAGATCGGAAGTTTGTTGCTTGGCTCGAAAAGAAAACGTTTAGCGACTAGAAGCATACTATTTTCATACCAGATCCGAACTTGTGCCTAAGAATTCCTAAAATGATTTGGTACTACCAATAGATTGTTTCGAACTGAAACGAGCAGCAGTTAGTTTGTTCGTAACTACTTTGTCTCAGAAGTGATTTCTAGCTAGTTTCGAAAAATTAAATTTTTTCCCCCACTAGTGTCAGTTTGTAACTAGTCCCAAACTAGTTACAAAAAAAATTTTCAATTCACAAAAAATTCCAGATTGTTTGTCATTCACAGATTAATAATAAAAATAAAACGGTTTTCTAGATACTAGTCCTCAAAAACCTTTCATTACTTCGCAGTTATATCTAACTAAATAGTGCAACTTTTGTTTATATTTTTCATAGTAAACTCTCTACATTGATATAAAATTTAAATTTGTTTTTATTTATTTTTTGTAAGAAAAATTTCTTAACACTTGGTCCGAAACTAGTGACAACTGGGGTACTCCACAAAATATATTGGTGATTTAAAGTTTATCATTTTGCTTGCAGCATAATAATTTATATCCATATATTTACTTACAAGCTTGCCTTTTATTGTTGCCTCCGCTAACTAAAGTAAATAGTCCTGCATAGTGTCCTCAATGAAATACTTACATATATATATATATATATATGTATCCGTTGGTAAATTTGCTGGTATACGAGTATGCTTGTTTTGTACAGAACTCTAAAAAGCAACCGTAAAAGTGCAAAAAAATATTTGTGATAGTGAATTGGTTTTCCATACAAAGTTGCCTCATTGATTTTCTATGCACAAGTAAGGAATAATAAAAAAGGACATCGACAAATTTATTTACTAAAGCCATAGCAAATGTAAACTATTGGTTGCCGGCACAGAGAAATAAAAATGATGGAGAAAACAAGAAACAATAGAACTTGTTTTTATATATTTCTTTATGCACAAGGCAGAAAATTAAATTTTTGTACTTATTATTTATATATTAAATTATCAAAATTATGAAAATTCTACAAAAAATATTTGATTAGTTTTAAAATTGTTTGAAATGAATTTTTTCATTTAATGTTTAGGAATTAAATTTTTTAATTTTTTTCCCTCTCCTCATATATTTCAATATTTCAAATATACATACAACTAAAATTAAAATATTTAATTTTTTTTTTAGAAATTTTTGGTATTAAAAAATAGAAATATTAAAAATTAATTTTTTTTTCCCTTTTCAGTATATGTATTTTAATATTTCAAATATAAATAAAATTAAAGTAATTAATTCCGAATTTTGTTTTGCATTTTTTTGGAAATAAAAATTTAATTTTTTTCCTTTTCCCCAAATACATATGTTCTTATTTCGAATATAAATAAAATTAATATTCAACTGTTCAATTTTATTTACTTTTTTTAATCTGGAAGTATTTAAAAATAAAAATAAAATATTTATTTTTATCCTTTTTTCTTATATATTTTCTTATCTCGAATATAAATAAAATTAATATTTAGTTATTTAATTTAATTCAATTTTTTTAAATTTGAGGTATTAAAAAATAAAAATAAAAAATTTCATTTTTTCCTTTATCTCATATAGTTTCTTATATTGAATATAAATAATATTAATATTTAACCATTTAATTTAATTCATTTTTTTAAACTTGAGGTATTAAAATATAAAAATAAAAAATTTCATTTTTTCCTTTGCTTCATATAGTTTCTTATTTCGAGTATAAATAAAATTAATATTTAACCATAATTTGAGGTATTAAAAAATCAAAATTAAAAATTTATTTTTTTCCTTTTTCTTTATATATTTTCTCATTTCGAATATAAATAGAGTTAATATTTTTAATTTTTTTTTATTTAATTTCTGAGGTATTAAAAAATAAATATAAAAAAAATAGATTTTTTTTTTTCAAAAGCATTTAATACCCCACACAAATTTGTCGCCATTTACTATGCAAACTTAAAATCTTCTGCCAATCCCTTAATGGTCTTGAAAAATTAAATTCCAACGCAAGCGTGGAGAAAATTATTACCAACAAACTGCTGCACTGCTGCCGCCGGCGATTCAAGGCAAATGTTGACAAATGTACTGCCTAATCGCCTACACAAACCCCCCACACTCGCACAAAGCTGTACGAATGAGCGGCTAAATGCTTGAACAGCTCTAAATTCGTTGTCGGATTGGCTCATACTGGCGAATAGAAGAATGTATCTTGTATGTTTGTATGTATGAATGTAGAAGCAGTGAAATCAATAAGCTTGCAACTAAGCCTCATTTGCTTGTTTATGCCAACCAAATCCATAGCTCATGTCAAGTCAACTGCGAACTGTCTCTGACCACTACACGCATACTTGCATACCTACATAGCCCGGTACAAGAGCTGAGTTAGGCAAAACAATAAACACGTATTGTAGGCGCTCTACAGTGCTCGTAGACTGCTCTAGCTTTAAGCTAAATGAAAATGGTATTAGGTTGATTCGATTAGAAGCAACTAACAACGCTTTGGAATGTTGGTTGGAAAAATTTGATAGAACTAGTTTTAGCAGCGGGATAGTTTAAGCATGAAATAGGCATCGAGAGCAAAGAAGAATTGTGTTTGGGTGGCAATGTTTTTTGTAAGAGGAAGAAAGTAAAATATTTAAAAAATTTTAATGGAATATGTACTAAATGGTTGAAAAGTTTTGGACCCTTAACCAATTATTATAATGCCCAAAATTCATTTTTGTATTAACACTTTCACTGATGTTTTTTTAAGTATACAACATCACGTGTTGTGCTACCTTTTTCCTCACACATTTTTCGCAGAAAAATGAAAAGTTATTTTTATTTCTTAACCCTCATTCCGCCCTGTTCTATGATAACAACATTTTTTACACAGTAAAGTTTGAATATTGGGTTTTTATGTTGATTACCCCAATTATATTTAATTTCACTACAAAAAAAAAAAAAAAAAACTACAGTGTCCTACAAAAGTTTTGTACATGAAAGGGTGAATCAAGTAAATTATTTATATTACACTAGAATATGTTTTTTTTTGGAAACAAACTGTTAATCAAAAGGAAATTAATTTCTACTTAGAAAATTTAAATTTTTTTTCAATTAATTATTTGTATTTATAAATAATTTTAAAGGCAACCCTGCGCAAAAAATTTTGCTAATCAAAAACTTTTGATCAACAATTTTTTATATTCAAAACACTTAATACATACTAACAACTAACATTTCAAAAGTAAAAAAAGGTGGCAACTCTATAAAAAATTTGATCGGTTAAATATTTTCTTAGAAACTGTTGATTATTGACTATGTCATATAATTTAATAAAATTAAATATATTTCTAAAAAAGGTGGCAACTCTATAAAAAAATTTATCGGTTAAATATGATCTCAGAAACTGCTGATTATTGAATGTGTCATATAATTTAATAAAATTAAAATAAAAAATCTAAAAATAATTTTTTTTTCAATTCTATAAGTGGCAACACTAAACAGAGATGTATTTTAAATTGATAGCATAAAGGCCTAAAAACTTGCACAACTCTCGATATATTTCCCATAATACATAAGTTGTTCCATTAATATTCATTAAATTCAAATTTGAATAAATGTGGCAACACTACAAAATCTACTGCCTGAATAAAAATTTTCTTAAATTTTATTTTTATACACATTTATATTTCTTAATATTTATAATTAAAATAAAGAAACATATTTTGCGACTGAAACTAAATTAAATAACAGAAATATGGCAACTTTGCACAAAATTTATATTGAAATATTTTACATCGGTGATAAAAAATTTAATTTTGAAATGGCAACTCTACCAAAAGTCAAAAAAATTTTTCGAATACAATTTATAAATTTTACGTTTTTTTAATTCAATTTCATGAAAGGTGGCAACCATAACTGGCAATTATAAGTCTGATATCCCAATTACAAATTTTAATTTTAAAGTGGCAGTCCTTCCCCTGGACTAAAATTTAATCAGACTAAAATATATATTTCATCTAAATTAAAAAAAAGTGGCAACCATAACTGCAAAAAAATTTACACTCCTATTATCATTTCTTGAACATATTGAAGCTTTCAATATCATTAGGTGTTTTACAAAAGGCAGTTATGTTTGAATATTTTGGCCTTGGTAACACCTTTTATAAGACTTTCTTGTCTCCTTTTATTTTTATTTTTTATTTTATTATATATATATTATATTAATTTCCTGTCAAAATTTATACCATATGTGCAGTACACACAAAATAGTTTCGTTCGCTTTTACATTGTTAACAAAATTTTAAAAAAATTAAATAAAAGTGGCAACCCTAACCATATAGTATATTACAACATTTAGTATTTACATCTAATTTTACTTAGATATTATTTTTTGATTTTGAGGATAGCCATTATGTTTTACAAATAAATCATTTCAGTTAAAAAAAACTTGGCAACTCTACACAAGAGATGCTTTGATTTTCTAACTTTTCCAAGCGAATTTCAAATGATATGCATACTGGAATAAATTATGTTAGCAATATTTTAAAAACTAATATTTATATTGCAAACAAAACATCAAATATCCTTGGATAGGTGGCAACTCTGTTTTACATTTTTCTTATGTATTGCAATATATCACAAAATAGTTTTGTTAAGCTGTTACTGTTTAAAAAAAAATTATATACATAAATAAAAAAGTGGCAACCCTAATGCTAGTTATTTTAACATTTAATTTTTATTTATAATTTTACATAGTTAACGCTTTTATTGAATAACCGTTATTTTTACCAAATAAATCATTTTAGTTACAAAAAAACAAGTTGGCAACTCTACCCACTAGAATATTGGATTTCTAGCTTTTACAAACGAATTTCACTTGATAGGTATATTGGAATAAATTCTGTTAAAAAAAAAAAATCACCCTGCCATTTCTATTTTAATTTAATTTTTTATATTGTAATATATGAAAGCCTTGCTAAAAGTTTTTACCGCCTTTTTCTAGATATATGGTAACTGCAAATAATTAAATTTTCATTGAATCGTTTTACGGTTGTAACAACTACTTTGTGCACATTTCGGTCCCTTGTGGTTCTCACTGATACCGTTATATATGTTTTCAGAATGCCATTGGCACTCAAACCACACACCGACATACATATCTCCCACTAACCACTTACCACTTGCCATTTACATACTTGTAGTTCATTGCTTGTTTGCATGCCTAATCATAGTTATCTGCCTTTATGCGCTACATAAAACCCACACACACCCACACGCACACATACTTTTATGTAGGCATACTCCAACCCACATACAGTTGATCGTTTCTTGTGTTTGACATGTGTCATTTTGTTGCTGTGTTGGCAGAAAACGACAGAGAATTCGACAATGAAAATGTTTTACGAAACTGCTTTGATGGCTTCTATGAGGTTATAATGCATGTGTACTGGCATGTATGTATGTGTGTATATATTGGTATGTGTAAGCGAGTAGAAGAGCATTGCAAATATAATTGGTTGCCACAAAACTATATAGAATGAGTTGTAAGGTTTTACTCATGTACATATATACATACATAAGTAGATATTTAGGCTCTTAACACCAATTTATGTTGAGTGTACGTGTAGGTATGTACGAGTATGTAAAGCTCTGTGGTTTATGTTTATCACATCACAAAGTACTTAAACTTGTTCAGAATTGAGTAAAGTTTTGTCATAACAATATATTTATATGTACATATGTATGTATATACGTATTTATGACTATGTGTATGTGAAACTAATCTCTCGGCCATTTTACTCGAGAAAATGCTTAAGATTAATGGACGTTGTTAAAGCTCGTACCTTATAAATTAATTGAGTACGAGTAAATGTGACGGAGCTGGGCCATAAATTACTTGCTCCTGTGTAGGAACTAAAACCACGAAACGGAACCACTCTTGGATATTCACCTAGCTGAGCAGCCAACACAGGGCGGGTTTTTCTATCCCATGTTCTAGAATTTCGCTTGTAACTCACTTCCGACAAGATTTGCTAAAAGAGTAGGTAAAACCGAATAGACGAACTCCGGTTCAATTGAAAAAAGGTGAAACGTTTTCTTCTTCAAAAAGATATATAAAATTCTAGCAATAAACCCGCAGGACCTGTAGGGTATTAAGTTACGATTGTGAAACAGGGAAAATTTTCTGAGCGTAGCGAAAAAAAAAAAGTAAAAAGATCTCAACGGTGGATGGGGTTACGGGAAGAAGTTCACGCAAGTGAGGAAAGTTTTTGACCGTCATTCAACTGCAAGTGACCAGAAGTGTTATTCTTTTGCAGGAGGGAGTAGATATTTGGGAGATATTTGATACCAATAAATGTATTCATAGAGCCGTTTGGCTCTTAGAGGAGTTTCGGGCGGCAATACAGAGGAGTGCAGCTTTGGTGTTGAAAGTGTGATTGGTGCCTTTAACGCCATGATGGGCCTAAAAGGTATTTATGATATCGGGAAGTGAAGCTGCACGAGAGGGGTAATACCTCAAAACAAGCTACTGGAGCCATAGATTACCGGCTGAGCTTATACAAGAAGAACAAGATCTCCACTTCGTTGGAAGCAAAAAGTCCAGGGCGACGTTATTTCACTTGGTATTTCCGTTCAGCGCCAAACGGCGAAGAGGAGGAATGAAGGGAGTACTATTGTGTTCCCAATTTTACTTTATTTGATTTGATTTGACTTTTATTTCAACAACAATGGAGAAGTGAGAAGAAATTCTTTTGTTCTTATTTTCTTTTACAATTTTTGGAAACCTTTCAGCTGTTATCACACACATGTCTATTTTTTGATTTGCTGTCTCCAACACGTTTGCTTAATTGATAATTTGCCTTTATTCGTGTATGCCTGCGTCTCAGTGCTCTATTGAAATGTCAAAATCACAGTCAACGTATTGTCTATGGAGCACTTGTGGAGAAGATGGTGCTATTATAGAGAAGAGATATTTTTTGTGTAAATAAAAATATAAAAATGTATATTAGACGTCATTGATGGCGTCTGATACTGTGATTGATTTATTATGCCTATTTTGCAAGTTCTTCTTTTTTTTTTTTAGACAATATGCGAGAAAGTGTACCATAAACTTATTTGGGTTACGTATACGCACCGGCATACACCATATAATGTCAAAAATATTTCACATAATTTATTGCATATAACACACATTTTCAAATTGCTTTCAAATACAAATTTTAAAATCTCATTTATCTATTTAATTACTTTTAACAGCTGATTTTCTTTATATAATATATGAAAAGGTCTGAAAATTCTGTTGTACGAATATTTCGCGACAAGGTCAAAAAAAGTACAAAAGACCTTGTTTTTATCTTTCACTTGTGGTCTACTCGCATGTAATTTCCATGCAAAAATATTATTAATATATGTAGATATATGTGCATGTATGTATATGTAGATAAACAGAGAAGTGTATCTCATTATACTGCAGTTATCTGCACATTCAAATGACTTGCCGCATATGCCGCCTTTCATTTTACACTGCTTCTTCTTCTTCTTCTTCGCTCTGTCTCTCTCCCTCTATATATATGCGTATACATATCTTTCCTTTGTGTGGAATGAATTGTAGAATTGTGTTAAGTGCAACACTTTTATGCGCTCAAGACAATTTTTCATCACTCATACGCCATGGTGCGGTGTTGTAAATGCATGCGGACGGCTAGTCAGCGCGGCTGATATAGGTATGCCATATGGGTTTTTGCATTTTTTTATTTAATTTTTCATTTCATTTTTTTTTATTTTTTTATTTTTATTGCTTTTTTTTTTGTTTAGCTCATGTTCGCTTGTGCGGGTGAGTACGCAAAACTGCTGACAACATCATTTTGATAAATGAAATTCCTTTTACTTTATCATTTCGTTTTCTCCCCGATATTCGTTTGTTGTTTTATGCATTCTTTCGCAGCAGGCTTCTACCTAGGCATACTATATGTGTATTTATGTTAGTGAGCGTCTATATGTATGGTAGCTATTGCATATTCACACGTTAAAAACTGTGAAAAAACAGCATAGACAATGATGATTCAGCAAAAACAAAAACTGAAAAAAAAAAATAGTCAGAGGACAAAAGTTCAATATCTCTCGCTGCCGGTGGAAGGCTCAACAATTTGAAAAATGTAGGCTCACACTTTGTCTATGCATGTATAAAGATACATGAATTTTTTGAGGAGGTAAATAGAAAAAATGAAAATTATGCTAAAATGTACTTTACCATATATTAGATATTTCTGCTATTAAATAAGAGATTATATGAGAATTTTTTTTTGGTTTTGTATGAACTTGTCCATTTTTTGTCGTAATCGTGTTTTGTTACGGACGTATAAATCACTTTGTTTCGTCATTCAATTAAACAGTTTTTACTACAAATATTTATTTTTCAATCACAATATTTATTTTTGTTTTCTTGTGTGTTAAAATAATTTTTGTTGGAACCATTCGTGATTTTAACATTATTTACGAACAATTTTATTTTATATGGCATTTAATGATAGAAATATTCGTTTTTATTTATGCTATGAATTATTGTTTTGTCTTTTTTTTTTTGGTCATGGAATTAATTATTTTTTTTACTGAATCTGATAAAATAAGATTAAGCCTAACATCACGTTTACAAATTTTGAAACTAAATTAAGAACGTATTGGCTTGAGTTAACCCTTTTCAAACTATGACCGCTCTCTGTCGAGGTCATCAGTACAATGCCAGACCATACACATCGATTGTGTTTCGCCGGAAGCTTTAAGAACTTGATTGGCTGGTTCTTATGCATCCATGACCCGAGCCTAGCACCAAGTGTTTAACAGCTGTTCCGCTCTATGGCAAATGATTTGGCTGTCGAAAAATTGGCCACAAGAGAAGCCTGTGAAAAGCGGTTGTCCCAATTTATTGCAAATGTAGAGAAGGATTTCTATGTAAAATACGAATAATAAATAAAGCCTGCAATTTGTTTTAAAGCCTGAATAATGGATTACTTTTTACTAGGCTAATAATTTCAATAATTTTATAACTATATGGTATATGTGTACAGATTTCTTTTTTTTGAGCATTTTTTTTTGGCGTTCAATTTAATATAACAAATATATTTTTTTATAAAATCTCAATACTTTTTTCTGTTATATTTTAATTTTTTTTTGAGCAATTTTTTTTAATTTAATATAAAAAATATATTTTTTTATAAAATCTCAATACTTTTTTCTGTTATATTTTAGATTTTTTTTTGAGCATTTTTTTTGCGTTCAATTTAATATAAAAATATATTTTTTTATAAAATCTCCATACTTTTTCTGTTATATTTTTTTATTTTTTTTTTTGAACAATTTTTTTGGCGTTCAATTTAATATAAAAAATATATTTTTTTATAAAATCTCAATACTTTTTTCTAATATTAATATTAATCATTAATATTTATCAAAAATTAACATTTATTTTGCAATGGGTTAAAAAATACCGTTATTCAAGATTTTTTCTTTCGCATTTCATAAATTTTTTATGATATTTTTTATGTTTTCTAAATTAAAATTGAAATTTTTTTAGTTTTATATTTTATTTTATTTATTGTTTTATATTATTTTTTCGATTAAAATAATTTTTTTTTTGTTTTTGACGACCGAAGTTTTTTGTATTAATTCTAAGCTTGTTCGCTGCTATTTTACAAAATATACTTACAAATGAAAAATTTTCCATTATTTCGGTTAATAAAAGATTGTTCGCCAAATATATTTTTTTAATTAAATACAAAATTTTTATAGGAAAATTTGTTTATTATATTTTTTATATATATTTTAAGATATTTTATTATATTTTATATTTTTTGTTAGTATTGTTAAAAAAAATATGTTCTTTTCAGCTGCTGAAGCGATTAACGCCACACGCTCATTTTTTTTCAAGTTTTATGAATAAATCAATAGAGAATATTGTTTAATGGTGAGTGAAAACTTATTTCATTGAAGATGTTTATTTTTATTTTAAAAATAATAATCGCTTACCATAGATATGTTCACTCTTGGCCTGAAGACTTGAAAATTTTTAATTAAAAATAAATTTTGTATATGAAAGCATATCTGAGTATTAATAAAATTTTAATATTTTAAGCCAATCGAAATGTTTTTCTTGTAAATTTCTTTTACTTTTTGTCTTTATAAGAACTAAATTAATCCCTGTTTTAAAACAAAACAGATTTACCAAGCAGGCAAGGAAGAAAGTTTGCAAAAGCAATATGCAATATAAAGCAAACTAAGAAGCATGAATCCGCATATATGCCTGTAAATACGTATATATATGTGCATGATAACATGCTACACAAACATATGAGTTTCACTTTTGCTCAAAAAAAAATACACTTATTTTATGCATAAAAATAATAAAAGAAATTCTATTTTTTTTCTTATTTCCCACACATTTTCCGCCTATTCTAGCCATTTTCCTTTAACCATTCATATTTTGCGCAAGTTTATTAATACTTTTCCTCGTTATGTTCCTTTGAGCTGGCTGCGCTACCATTTTGCACACATTTGCATTTGCTTTCACCGCTTCCCTTGCTTTGCTTGTGTTGCTTGAGTTGCTCGCGGGCTTTTTCGCCTCGTTGCTTATTTGCTGCAGTAGCTGCGCTTTTTATTGTATTACTTTTCCGCCCTCAAACCAAGCACTCACTCTCTGCAGCCAGCTAATGCAATGCTTGAAAAGGCCACACTAAATGCATTTGGGTAAAATTTTGCATTTTGAAAAAAAAAAAAATAAAAAAAAAAAAATAAAAATAAAAAAAATTCGAAACAAAACTTGTTTTAGTGAAAAAGTGTTTTTCAATATTTTTCCAATCGTTGGAAAACTAATTCAGAGAGGATTATAATGTATTTGGAGTAAACAAAAATATTAAAAAAAAATATTAAATAATGTGAAGAGCTTTTTTTCGAAAGATTATACAAACATATATGTAAATATATAAAAATTTATGTTATTGAACTGGAAAATTAAAAACAACAAATGTTGTGCTTTGTGAACTTAATGAATTTATCTGCCAGCAGAGCCATCGATGATGATTTCCATGCGCTGATTGAATCTAGGTAAAGCAGTGAGCTTCGAAATAGTAGTACGAATAGGGTTATCAAGTGTAAGTCTTCCCTTTCCAATACCGTCACTAGCGGGTACTGCATCGAATAACTTCCAAAATTTCATCCATTCGGAATACATGACCTCGCAAGCGCATTGGGAATGGCTCACTTTGCTTCTAACCATTGGGGATGATGGATTCACATTTTAGTTTTTCGACGTCATGAATGGATATCTCTACTGGAAAGCCATCGGCCTCCGCGGCTTTTTGTATTTTGGTTTCCACCATAAGTGTCTCGAGATCTCTTTCTGAATGGAACTGGGTATATCAAAACGCCAGACGCCGCCTGATCTATCCGCCTTTAGCTTAAGTAGAGCGTAAAAACTATCACAATCCGCAATTAAAATGTGAACAAACATAAATTATAGTATCCTGATTTACTACAGTCTGCATACAAATCTCTCACCTACACCCCAGTTCTTCTTCCCTACCAAACACTCATTCGTCATTAGGCACGCCTTCATAGTCATCTTCACGGTCATCAAATACAACCGCTGCCACCTCAAGAGCTGCACCCCCGCCAGACAAACAACCTTCAACACTGTGGGTGTGCATGTGTGCGTGTGTGTATGTTTGTATGTGTTTGACATACACTTAAATCAATTTCATGGTTCTTTTAGTGTCCATCAAAGCGATCTGTTTAACAACGTCAGTTATCAGAGTAACCACAACGGTACTCATAAAACCAAACCATAGCTGAAACTGAAGCTGAAGGTGAGGAAGAACGAGAAGAAGAAGCTGTAGAAGAAGACAAAAAGATGTGGTTGGAAACTGCAAATGCAATGCGAGACCACAGAAATAGACTTGTGTTAAGGTAAATTAAAGGCATGCAAACAGAATTATATTCAAATACACACACACACACACCGACATATGTACGAGTATATACCTACATGCCGTTTAGTAGTTGTTGTGTACTTAATTTAAACCATTTGACTTATTACCGTTACAGACTTCCTGCTAGTTATTTGCGTCAGAGCATCTTGTTTTTGCTGTCAAGGCGCAAGGGCGAATGCTCCACATTGAAATGCTAGACAGATGGATGGCTGCGTGTTTGGATGGCAGGTTGTCTGGCGTAAGTTTTTGCGTAGTTCGTTAATAAGCAGTAAAATTGTGAAATAAATGGGGGCGAGCTAGAGTTGTTTGTGTGTGGGTGGTAAGCACTAAGCTAGGAGTATAATTAAACAAAATAAAACTGAAAGTTAAATACATATGTACATACCTTCTGCTCAAATATAAACGAGACTGTTCAATAAAACAAAAACGGTTAATTATTCTACAATATTTATTTTATCCCCTTCAAAATAGTCACCAGTAGAGGCGATACACATATGCCACCTTTTTTTTCTAATCTTCATAACACTTCTGGTAGGCCGCTTTAGGTATGGCTTTCAGTTCCTTCTTCGAATTCTCTTTTATGACTTCAATCGACTGAAAATGCTTTCCACGAAGCGGCAATTTGAGTTTAGGGAAAAGAAAAAAGTCACACGGTCAACCGACATGAATACGGTGCGTGCGGAACAATATTTACGTTGTTTTTGGTCAAATAATCGCGTACAAGACGAGACGTATGAGCAACAATTTTGGAACAAGTCGAGCAGACACACGTCTCATGCCCAAAACATCGTGAATAATGCTATGAGCGGATCCATTTGATATGTTGAGCTCACTAGCTATCTCTCTTTCAGTCACACGACGATTTTCCAACACAATTTTCTTTACTTTTTGGACGTTTTCTTCGTTTATTGACGTTGCTGGACGACGATCATGGGGCAAGTTCTCCAGCGATGTACGGCAGTCCTTGAACGACTTATACCGATCAAAAATACGTGCACGTGATAGGCAAGACTCCCCATATGCCTTCTGCAACATTTTCAGTGCGTCCGTCGCACTTATTCCATTGGAATAACAAAATTTCAAACAAACTCTTTGCTCAACGTTAATTTCCATAGTAAAATTCGAAAAACACACTCGAGGTTGACTTGTTTATAGTGCCGTAAAAAAAAAACTATGTGACAGATCGCGCTCAAATTTAACATGTAAACATATAACAGTCCTGGCAACCTAAGCAAAAAAGTATGGCCATATGTCTTGTCCTTGTCGAGTTATGGATAAAGGCTCGTTTATATTTGAGTAGAAGGTATGTGGATGTGATTGAGATAAATAAATTTCCAAAAAAGTAAAAAAAAACGATAAAAAGAAGTGATCATGAAGATGTATAGCTTGAAAGGGAAGGACTGAGAAACCTCAATCTAGTAGATAGAAAGGTGGGTAATAAAATAATAGGGCTTCGGACAGAGCTGAATCCGCCATTCTGATGCATGATCTTAAAGTCCTTGGTGATCTTGCTAAAGTCACCTTCTACAGCACAGTAAGATGCTGCCTTACCGTATTCCTGTAAAACTTATGCAGGCAAATGTGTAAACTAAAGCTGGGCAATAGAAGAAGCTCAGTCAGAACTGGGCAGGAACTCGCCAAGCCGTTCAACGCTAAACGAGATTTCAGGATGACTCTTTTTTCTGGAACAGATTTAGAAGGTCTCAACCATTGTTGGAGAATATAAAAATGCGTGCAGAGCTAGCTAGACACGACACAATCTCTAACAAGAGTGCTCAAATGCTGGTGTGTGCCGTTAGTTCTGCTTTCTCTAGGCTTAACTATGAAACAAGTTAGTCCGAGGTATTATTTTAAATGGCCGGAAGTTGTAAAAACTACGCCAGGAGTAAAGACTAAACGATACACGCTTCAGCAACGCATTGAAATGGCTAAAATTCACTACAAAAGTAGTAAAAACTTCGCAAAGATGGTTCGTAAAACTAAAATATTTTTCGGTCGTCGAGAAGCACCTTGTCAGATTGTAAAACAGAAATTGGTAGAAAAAATGGCGCAGTTGGGATAAGTTAAAGATGTGAAGAATAAAACACTTGCACGTAGCTGAAGAATAACTGAAAATATTGCTTTTGGAACCCAAAGAGTTGAAGAAAAGCCAGGTTTGGTCCATTCATCGTCATTTTTTGGAATCGGACATTCTTCAAACGTCATTTATACTGCAAAGACTTGCATCTAAAGGTTTATTAAGCTGGTCGATCATCTACAACGTCGTGTCTTTGTTAATTTGGTCCTTGAATGGCATGAAAATTATCCGGAATTTCATTAAGGCCCATTTCCACCTGGATGGCTACGTCAATAAGTAAAACTGTCACATCAGGGGCTCGGAAAACTCAAGATTTTCTATCTCTCGAAGAGCCGATCACAGTTGGCCACGGAGATCTTGTGATTTCAAACCTTGCGACTTCGTCAAATAAGAAATTCCTGTAGTTTAACCAATGAAGAGGCTGGGGCCGCGCTGGCTAGATGTTGTTGTTGTAGTAGCGGTACCTCAACCCGGCTCAGGAAATGGGTGCTCCCTACGGTAGAATTCCAATTGGAACTGCTTGCACAGCAAATCATTATGTTCCTTAACTCGTAGCATAGATGCTTCGCTATGCAAGTGATACTCCGGCGACATTAGGAGGGTTCCTGTCGCCGTCCTGAGGGCGGTGTTTCGACAGGCCTGTAACTTCTTCATCTGCGTCTAGTTCGTCCCCGGCGCCCAGATCGGTGCAGCTTAGTTTACGACCGGCCGGCCAATTGCTTTGTTGGTTGCGAGCAAGGTTTCTCTGTCTTTACCCCATGTGCTGCCGACTAGCGCTTTGAGTATTTTGTTGCGGCCCTCGAGTTTTGCGGCAATTGCGGTCATATGCGGAGTGAAGGAGTGCAGGCTATCGAGTGTGACTCCCATTATTTTTGGGTTGTTTATAGTCGGAATTTTTACGTCATCGACCTTCACATCTAATTCCAGTCTGCAATTCTTCGTCCAGCTGGTGAAGATGGTAGCCGAGGATTTAGTCGGTAGTATTTTTAACTGTCTTGCAGTGAAGAACTTTTGAACATAGGTCATCAATATCCTGGCCAGACGACAATACCGTGCAATCATCAGCATACGAGGTTAAGGAAACTCCTTCTGGTGGTGGAGGGAGTTTCGATATGTATGTACAGTAGTAGGGAGAGGACACCACCCTGCGGATTAATTTTCCTTAGTTTCGATGTTTTGCGCTGGCTAGATCATATCGTGTGATTGAAGGTATTCGATATAGTTCCCGATGGTGGAAGAAGAGGAAGAAGAAGATCTCCACTCCTTTGGAAGGATCAGATGAAGAGTGAGTTTACTTTAATTAATAGCGAAGATGAGGAATGCATGTCGTGCTATTCTTGATTCAGATATAAACGCGTAAGCGGTTCTTACGCTATTGAAGGAGAAAGGGAATCCTGCTACCCCATTTCCTTGTTACGTTCAAACCATTTGGTGCTTCCAATAAGCCATTTGTGGTTTGGAACCTGATTAATACTCCAGTGTTCTATGACGAATTTGTGGAAGAGCTTATGTATAAAAAATGAGCAATTGTTTTTTCCCCTTCTTACATCTTGCTTCCAGCTGCAAACCCATTCTGGTCACATGCTCTTCGAAGGGACAATTAGTGACAGACGTTATTGTGGCTGTAAATCTAATATGTTTATTTTTTGGCCTGTCATACCTGGTGTCAGAACTTCGCAAAACGCTTTGATGTTCTAAACAGAGACTACTTAAGATCACAATAAGACAGAGCTTCATCTGGAACGGGTCTAAGTAAGGCACAGCAGCCTGCCAGTGTAACCTTACCTAACCCATAGTTATAGTGTTATATGTAGAATACCATATATGGGGATTGCCCAGAGATGCGCTATGCTGTATAGAAATATCCAAAGATTCCACTAACTTATTAAATCGTCAAAGCGGCATTTAAAAATAAAAGAAAAATTTAATAAAGTAAAACTTAAATAAAAAAAAAGATCAATAAATTGCAAGAAAAACTCTTAATGAAGTTTTGCTTCATTTTTCTTCTCATTTTATTGCCCACCAATTACAAATTTATTTTCAGAAAAGTTATAAATAAATTATTCACATTTTTAACTACACTTACGTGGGCCTCTCTTTTCCTCTCATGAAACCATTCGGCCATGCACCACATCCCAGCCATGGCAAAATGGTGCGACATAAACTTTCATTCATAACAAAATAATAAAAAAAAACGGCAGAGAGGGCAATTTGAAAGTTCAGACTCGCACACATACTCCCATACAGAGACATACACATACTACATAGCCGCTTATATACACACATGAACTGATATATAACTGGCGAGTGCGTTAAGTTAAAAGTAAATCAAAACAAATTGGTACTTAAGTAACTGCCAGCATAAACGGAAATATGGACCAAGAAGTGAAATAAAACCAAGAAGAAGCAGCATAAAAACTGGAAGAACAAGAGCAGAGAATAATATTAAAGAGACTACATACATTTCATTTCGTTTTGATGCGCAGCACTTAAATTGTTTACAATTTGTAATAATATTTTATTTTTACATTCATTGCCTCCATAGCGTGGCGTTGTCTCTTCATTCCTCCTCTTTTGCCATTTCTTCGTTTTACTTATGTTTAGCTCCCTCCAACTGTCTTTGCGCCGAGTATTTTACCTGCAGAATAAGTTTACTGCCCAGACAAAGAAGCAGAGAAGAAAAACACCAACGAGTCCAGTTAGCCGCAGGTAACAATAAAATAAAAGAAAACAAATGAAAGGGAATGAAAAAAAAAATTGTAGAAAAACACAAGGCAAGAAAAATATAAGGAAGAAATAAAATTCCCCAGTTTCGGTGAGCAACTGCCTTTTTTGCGGTTAAATTGCTTTGTCTGTATGTAAGTATTACTCCGGCCTTGTAATCGAAGTGAGATATCTGCGCTGTGGGTGAGGTAAATGAAATGCCATATAGATATTGTATATATGTAGGTTTCTAGCAGACATGGCAAGACACCTTTAATGGCAGATGTAACCCTCAGCTTGCTGCATTAGCATTTTTTCCTATTTTTCGACGGGTATCTTCCTTCGAGGCTGATTTACAGCCTCTAGGATAACCATGAAGCCGCAAATTATTGTAGTCAGGCACAGCGGTTGGCTACAGGAGTAAGCGTGTGTGTCTGTATGTCTGTGAATGAATGAAGTGTAACTAGAGCAGGGTGCAAGGTGAACCGGAAAAATATAGGCTTTGGTGGTTAATAAGTGGATGTACACACAAAGCTACGTTGTAGTTGTCGTAGATGAGGTTGTGCTTGTGCAGACATAGGAAGAGACGTAGACCATAAATAACGTCACAATACACTTTGTTGCAGATAGCGGTGTGAAAATATGTAACGGATGTAAAAATATGGGTTGGAAAAATAAGTGTAAAAATAAAGTTATGTTAAACTTGAGTTAAAGCAAGGAAATAAGGAAATGAAAATTATCAAATATTTAAACAAACAAAAACAAAATTAAGTAAAATATTGCAAATAAATTAAAATAAAATAGAATAAAATAAAATAATAAAAGTTAAGTTAAGTTAAATTAAAAAAAAAAATAAATTAAATTAATTTAAACTAAATTAAATTAAACTAAACTAAATTAATATAAAATAACTTAAATATATAATATAAAACAAAATAAAATTAAATAAAATACCATTAAATGAAATAAAATAAAAAAAAAATAATATAAAATAAAATAAAATAAAATAAAATAAAATAAAATAAAATAAAATAAAATAAAATAAAATAAAATAAAGTAAAATAAAATAAAATAAAATCAAATAAAACAAAACTTTGTTGTAGATAGCGGTGTGAAAATATGTAACGGATGTAAAAATATGGGTAGGAAAAATAAATTTAAAAATACAGTTATGTTGAACTTGGGTTAAAGCACGGAAATAAGGAAATGAAAATTTTCAAATATTTAAACAAACAAAAACAAAATTAAGTAAAATATTGCAAATAAATTAAAATAAAATAGAATAAAATAAAACAATAAAAGTTAAATTAAAAAAAAAAAATAAATTAAATTAATTTAAACTAAATTAAATTAAACTAAACTAAATTAATATAAAATAACTTAAATATATAATATAAAACAAAATAAAATACCATTAAATGAAATAAAATAAAATAAAATAAAATAAAATAAAATAAAATAAAATAAAATAAAATAAAATAAAATAAAATAAAATAAAATAAAATAAAATAAAATAAAATAAAATAAAATAAAATAAAATAAAACAAAATAAAACAAAATAAAATAAAATAAAATAAAATAAAATAAAATAAAATAAAATAAAATAAAATAAAATAAAATAAAATAAAATAAAATAAAATACAATAAAATAAAATAAAATAAAATGAAATAAAATAAAATAAAATAAAATAAAATGAAATAAAATAAAATAAAATAAAATAAAATAAAATAAAATAAAATAAAATAAAATAAAATAAAATAAAATAAAATAAAATAAAATAAAATAAAATAAAATAAAATAAAGTAAAATAAAATATAATGGTATAAAATAAAATAAAATAAA
>JAWMAG010000008.1:16777500-16782500 GCA_037013455.1 Ceratitis rosa | reverse complement strand
TTTTAAAACAAATTTTTCCAAAGTTTATTAGTCCATCATCGTTCCCGTCCTGCTATGTGGCGCGAAGGAATGGTCGATGGTAACATCAGCTCTCGGTATCTATCCCACCCCACACGTGTTGTGGTCGATCGCAAGGTTGCGAGGTAGGCAGTCTGCTTTCTCTCCACTGCTACACGACAGTCCTCGTTATACCTGCTGTTTTTGCGACCCTTCCGAAATCCATTGGTTTCGTTTGCAGCTGTATGCAGGGAGTTTGCAATGCCGTCCTAAAGTTCCCTCATACCGGGTTGCTGATGAGTGCTCTCAGAGAGTAGGTATACAAGTCGAGTAGAAAACCGCTCGGCGGTCTGCTGTTATTGCAGCTTTTCAACGTCGAGCCTTCCTTGTGTTTGTTGAAGGGTGTTCTTCGATACACAGAGGTGCGGGCGTATCTTCGCTGCGACAAGATAGTAATCCGAGTCAATGTTAGGACCTCGGAACGTACGCACATCTAATACACTGGATACATGGATACATGTTTTCCGTCCATCACAACATGATCAGGTTGAAAGTTTTCCGATCTAGAGACAGCCAAGTATCTGGGTGAATTTTTTTGTGCTGGAATCTAGTGCTACATACAACCATAATTCGAGCCCCGCCGAAGTCTATCAGCATCAGCCCATTTGGAGATGTTTCGTCGTGGAGGCTGAATTTCCCAACAGTCGTACCAAAGATATCTTCTTCGCCCACCCTAGGGTTGAAGTCGCCAAGCGCAGTTTTGACGTCGTGGCGGGGCAGCGCTCATAAGTAAATTTCACAAGGACCCACCTTCTTCCGTCCTTGTCCCGTCCATCGCAATTCTTGGACGGCAGTGATGTCAGCCTTTAACTTTATGAGAACATCAACCAGCTGGGCTGCGGCACCTACCCAATTAAGGGACCGGACATTCCAGGTGCATGCCCTAAAATCGTAATCCTTAAAACATGTTTGTTTTTTCATGTGGTGGGTTCCAAACCCTACGCACAACCGCACTTAGTACGACAATAATAATAAAAAAAAATATTTTTTAAAATTTCAGTATAATTTTTGAATAAGAATTGCTTGCAGTAAATAGCTCCTTAAAGTGCAATGACCCTTTGAACTTTTTTTTTTGTCAAATAAAAACTTAATCCTTATAGCTAAAATACAAGCTGTGCGCCACGAAACCATTCACAATTTCCCTTTCATAGTGAAAATTACACACGCGAAACTCAAACGACTGTCACTTTCACAACAATATAGTTAGTTATAAGTTAAGTCAAAATGAAATTGCATATAAATATGTTAATATGTATGTGCTTAGAGACCACTTACCTCGATGGTGATGTGATGGCCGCGTGGACGAAAATTATCATCATTCGAGCGGAGATTCTTTGAATCAATTTGCACGTTTGTCTGCATTTTGGCGCCGTTTGTGGCTGAAGAAGTGAGATTAAAGATGAGGCAAAATATTTGCCTGTGTGTGTGTTTGTTTGCGCTCACTGATTGAATACTTCACTGATTCACTGCTAGTTTTTTGTACTTGTTGTTTGTATGTTCATTCAACTATCACGCCTTTATTTGTTTAATTTATTTTATTTTTATTTTAATTTTTTTTTTCGCTTGGCTTTGGTCTTTTTTTTTGTTGTTCAGCGTTGATTGCTTAACTAGCTGTCTTAACGGTTTTTGTCTGTCCCAAAATGGTTGCCTAGTAATGGAACTCACAGCTGTTGATTGCTACAGGATGTCGGGCTACAAGAAAGTGCCACAAGTGTTTCATACAAATAAATGTTTACTAAGCAAATACACAAATATATATGCAGTTGTATGTCTGTATGTATGTGTTTATCTATATAATATTAGTTTATATGGCGAGCGGTGTACTTTTCGTTTTTTTATTTTTTTGCTCCTTCTTTGTACGTGCTTCGATTACTTTTTCGTTGGTTTTTTTTTGAAAACTATTGTAGTTGTTTTTGTCTTCACTGTTAATTTGTCCAATTGTGCTTGCCACAGCTTAACTCAATTTATGCCACTATGACTGTTGCGCCTCAAATGTTAAGCGAGTCACTAACACATATTTACATTTGTTTACATACATACATAGGTACACGCGGAAAGAAGTGCTCAAATAGTTATTTATATATTCATATGTTCGTGCACATTTTTAGTATTCTTTCAACATGTTTGAACACACAAAAGGATAATGGTGAGTCGAAAGGAACGCGACCAACTTTCACAAATAGGCGTACAAATATTTTTTGTTTATATTTTTCTAGCATTTATGACAGGCGGAATCGTTCTCCTTCTTTTTCTTCTTCATCTGCTGCTGCCACTATTGTTATTGTTGTTCCATTTGTTGCTGTAATATAAGAAAAGAGAGCAGATTGGAAAAGGCAATAAAATTGTTTGTATGCAAAATGTAAAGGGTAAATGTATGTATATACATATACATAATATACATAATATCATAATATTCGTGGATAAATGTAGGTGGAGTTTGTCTTGGCTTCAGTGAGAGTAGAATTAAATTGAAATGGAAATTTTAAGTAAGGCTGTCGCCGCTTTTGGCCTTGATTTCTGTGTTCCAATAGAATTTTTTAATACGGAAATTTAATTTAACTTTAAAAGAATTAGTTTTGAAAAAAAAAAAATATTTAAAATTTAAAAGAATAAAAGGAATTAATTGAAAAAAATTTTAATTTTTAAGGCAAAATTCCTCTAAAAAATTGAAAAAAAAAATCTAAATTATTTCTTTCTTAAAAATTGCTAGAAAATACTCTTAGAAGTAATACAGAACTAGTCCCGAAAGGTCCGCAAGACCAAGAAGTAAGTACAGAATAGGGGAGAGCGAAGCGCGCCAAGCGGTGCATCTGGCCGTTCGAGTACTTTAATCGCCTTTTCCTCGAAACCACGTTTTTTCAACTGGGTGACGCCCTTATTTAGAAACTATTGAACTTATCTACATGAATTAAGCGCCATTTTGTTCCCAAAATGTCTCTTTGTGGTCGGTACTACAACCAAACATTTTTATTTTTATTTAATATGTAATATTTATAAACAATTGAAATTCAAAAAAGGGTTAAAAAAAGTTAAAAAGTCCGCCATTTTTTTTTTTTTTTTTCTTTTTTTGAAAATGTTACATTGTAGGTTTGGCCTAGCCAATGTGATACTGTTTTGGTTTTTGTTTTGAGATGATTCGTTTTTACAGTTATCGTGTCACTCACCAACAAAAGGGACGTGTTTCAGCAGCAAACTTAAGAGCCGCTATTTCAAAAAAAAAAAAAAAAACACAAAAAATAAAAAAAAATTTTATTCAACTAATATTTTTATACGTCTACTTATTTACATAACTTTGTTTTATAAATATTTTTTTTTAAGAATTAAAATTAAAAAAAAAACAAGTGTTTTGGAAGAACCTACCCTTAAAGTAAAATTTATTCCCTTCTTTGTGGAAAGAGTCATACATTTTACCTCTACATAAATCTACTATTAGATCTTCTAGAGGTAATTACAGAATTCTCGACCTAAATAATTTAGTTAGTTGGCTCAGGGCTCAGGCTCAGTACATTCCGGACTGTCACTGGTTTTACCAACTGAGAAACACTTGGAAAAATGCAAAGATTTCAAAATTTACTTATTTAGAATAAAAACTTAAAATATACAAAAATTTAAAACTTAAATTTGAAAAAATAAAAATAATTTGCTCAAACTTTTATTTAAAAACTAAAACTATTTCAAACTCAAAATTCAAAACTAAAATTGAATTTGTTTTTATTTTTAAAGACAAATGTATTATTTTTATCTTTCTTTTTTTTTACCAAAATAATTCCCACTGAACACCACTGTCATCAGAATTTCGACTCAAAAAATATTACTTGCCTTCATTGCTCTTTATCACACTACACAGCATATTTTCGCGCTCAACCACACATAAACACATACACACATACACACATATAATGTGCAGACATTTATTACAGCAAATAGTTATGCATTTCTTTCTTCCATTCATTTTCACAATTTTTTCATGGCAATGCTGTTTGGAATTCTACTTCGTCTTATTCTACTCTACATATTGTCATCGCTATTGAATAGCTGCTGGAATTCGATTCAAAAAGCGTGCATACACATCCTTATGTATGCATGAGTGTTCGCCGCCTAATAGTATGCAATAAATATTTAACTTTTTCGTTTAGCCTTTTAAACATTCCAAGCATTTAGCAACGCGCATTGGATTTTATATGCCAGCGAAGTGAGTGAAGAAGTAAGTAAGGAAATATATGAAAATCCCAACGGCTTTTATAATATTTCCAAATGCAAATGAGGTTTATCCGTGTGGTGAAGGTGTATGGGTGGTTGTGAAGTAAAGCAGACGGCCCGTGAGTAATGCCAGCGATTCGCTGAAAACAGCGTAGAAGTAATAATGACTTGCCCTAAAACTATTACTAACAGAATGTGAAGGAAAAGCAAGAAATTCAATTAAGAGAAAGAAAATATTGACAACAGATAAACGAACACTTATATAGCAATAAAGCTGAAGGCAATTAAAATAAATTTATAACTGCATTAATATAAAGTTATAATTTATTTATTTTAGGGAAGCGTTCAAATTCAGAAAAAAAGTAATTAGTATTAATTCAAGTACTATTTTAAACCAGATTTTTAATTTCTTATTAATTTACTTTATTTCATTTGATTTTAATCTAATTTATTTTTCTTTTTTATTTTGTTTTCTTTAATTTTTTAAAATTATTTATTCATTTGATTAATTTCCTTTTATTTTATTTCAATTTTATCATTTTCATATTTTGTATTTTTTTATTATTTTTATTTTATTTTATTTTAAGTTATTTTTTTTTTGATTTTATTTTATTTAATTTTATATTTATTTTATTTTTTGTCTTTTTTATTTCATTTTATTTTACTTTATATTTTTTTTTAATTTTTTGATTTTATCTATTTTGGATAATTTTATTTTATTATGTTTAATTTAATTTCATTTT
>JAWMAG010000008.1:16757500-16772500 GCA_037013455.1 Ceratitis rosa | reverse complement strand
CATCTAGAGAGCTTTACGGTGTCTACAGATGGGGACGATGATATTATTTATTCAGGCCAAAAATATTGGAATAAAATGTTTAAGGATCATTCCAGAAATAGCTTCACTTACATATAGTACGAGTTCTTTAAAGAAACCTTGAAGCTTATACAGTTCATAGAGATATTTTCTGTTTTTTCATCATTTTATACGCTTTCTTTTTCTTCCCTAAATTGACTTATGAATTTATGAAATATTAATTTTGCTTTCACATTAAATACCAAAGACAGATATTATGATTAAATCCATATATTAAAATCCTCGCCTCTTCACTTCGATAAAGTTTCAAATTGGAAATTCTTTGTGTAAGATCAATTTCTATAATTTCCATAATTTCTTACGAAAATTTCATACACATATACGCATAAAAATAGAATAATGAATACTGACTTCTTACAACTATATGCAAAAGGAAATTATTTTTTTAGCTAAAATATTTTTCTCTTTTTTTTTGTATTTATGTACTTCTGTTTGCGAAAACATTTTGTCTGGAAACTTGGTAACCTGAATAAATAATAGAATTGTGAATAATTTCAAATTTACATTAGATACATAACACACATACACCTGCAAATGTATGTAAATATACATAAAAATGGCAAATAATCAGCAAAATATGCGATTGGTCTAGGAAGAATAGGAGACTAGTCCCGAAAGAATAAGACCATAAAATATTTATTAACAAACAAGAGAGTAGAGCTGTCTTAATATCTTTCTTGATCATATCAAGTGTATGATATTTCATTTTAGGATTAAATATTAATTTTCAGATCTGAAAAATTAATTGGAGGGGTCAAATGATGGAGAAGTTCTCATACTTTTAAATGCTTGTTTGATGGATTTTTGACCCAAAAACTTATATCGGAGCATTTCATGTACAAAAAAGGTATACAAATGTTTCACGCGACAGTGATTTGAAATGTATTTTGAAGGCCTAACGAGTGTGTAATTATCAAAATCTAAAATTATCCCATAACTTCAAGTTTGTTAGAAACCAACGTCGGTTTGATCATAAAAATCAATTGTATTTTTGTCCCGTGCGAATATCATTATTAACTTCAGGACTAAAGAAGGTCACGACTTTACTATAATATATATTTTTCAACAGACCGGAATCGGTTAATATTCTCTGATAGTTGACACATTCAATAATCAAACAATGAGGAATTTTACGGCTAGGCTTTTTATGGTCTGCCAAAGTTCTCAAATCCTGCAGTAATCCTTGGGAAGAAAAGAGAAAAGACGTATAATTAAAGGAAACAAAGAGTTGGAATAATTGAAAAAAATATTCTAAAAACTTATTCTGGAGAAAATTTTATTGGGCACAAGTGCTGAGAGACAAACTCTTCGTACGAAACATTTTAAATTTTTTAGATAATAGAAATTAAAATTCCCTCAGGTATATGCAACATTTTTTATTAGTTGTTCTTAAGTAGTAAAAAAAAATCGAAAACAATTTTTGAGTGCTTCGCTTGTGAATATGTAAATTTTTAAAAAATATTATAAAGAGCCTGGGCTAATTTGAATTGTCCTAAATTTGCTTTATGGCGCTTTGAAACCAGAAAAATTATTTTTCAATTGGAACGCAATCTCTTGTCCCGTGTGACATGTCTAATGTATTTAAAAAGAACTATTTTGTTTTATGCTTTCAGTATTTTATTAGTTGAAAATACATGCAATTCAAACGCGTATAATTAATGTATCTATGTATATATATGGTATATGGCGGCCGCGGTAGCCGAGTGGTTGCTTACTACCATTCGGAAGGCTCGGGTTCAAATCCTTGTATAGTACTAACATTCAAAAAGTTATAGATAATTTATTAAATAAAAAATTAAGCTAAATTTTCTAAGGGCGATCGCCCCTCGGCAGGAAATGTCAACCCCTCTGAGTATATTTCTAGCATGAAATAAAGCTCCTAATACAGAAATCATCAGCCCTTTGCCTGAATTGACATAGAGAACATTTTTTCTTCAGGGAATGTGGTTCCTTTACTGATCTATTCAAACAATTTTTATTTCTCGTTTGATTTACATACAAATTAGTAGAGCAGTAGTTTGGGCTCAAATTACCATTGGGAAGAAAAAGTTCTTGCGGGCAGTGGGTAAGGGATCGATTTTGATA
Source organism: Ceratitis rosa (assembly GCA_037013455.1). Classification (NCBI taxonomy): domain Eukaryota; kingdom Metazoa; phylum Arthropoda; class Insecta; order Diptera; family Tephritidae; genus Ceratitis; species Ceratitis rosa. The sequence continues at coordinate 16,770,337 of JAWMAG010000008.1, read as the reverse complement.
GTTCGACTTTACTTGATTTATGGAACATTTTTAATATATTTAAAATATAAAAGATAAAATTAGTAATACAATAAGCCTAATAAATCTTATTAGAAACCTTTGAGGATTAGCCGCGACCAATTTATGCACAAGGGTAGTGTAATGCGACTAAAACTCCTTCTTCAGTGCTTAGTAGCAGTTTTTGTTGATGTGTATGTTTACACAAAAGAGTATATAACGCAAAACTATCAAAATATTAGTTTTACAACTTTATCATACTTTTCACCGACGCACACACATATCTTTTTAATACTCAAAATAAGTATTAATCTTGGCTACTTTTCGTTATTTACTCACCGGTGTTGACTTTCTACGAAATTTTTTTTTATTATTTTTTTTTTATTTTTATTTTTTTTTTTGATTTATTTTTTATTTTGGCCATATTTTTCCATTTTACTTTTACTTCCATTTATTCATTTTATTTTTTACTTTTCACCGAATTTTGCGCTTCACCGAAAATATCTTATTCGCTTGTAACCATTAGTTAGCATTCATATTTTCCATATTTTATTGTACATCGTCTGCGTGGTGGCTCATAAAAAAATATAAAAACGAATTCAATACACAGCAGCGGTAAAATATGCATATGGTATTTGTGCATATAAGTGTGTATATGTATGTTTTTTAGGGTTAATCCCCGCTGCCAGGTGTGTAGTCTGTTGGATAGGAGTGCCTTGTTGTGTCGCATAACCTGCAGACAGACTTTTTTTTATTAAAATTTCAGCTAAAAACACTATACATATATAAACGTACATATGTTTGAAATTTTGTTTCATATATGTAAGAGCATTACAGTTACCCCTTACTTGTGCCGTCAGCTCTGTAGAGTATGTCACTGATCAACTTGCATATTCATTCATTTTCATCACAGCTAAGAGCTAACGAAATTTTCTGCCTCAACGCACTTAAACGCATAAATTAACTAAGAATATGCTACGACATGCAGGTGGAGTGGGCGTTTTTTTGGGCTGAATAAGCAAAAATTCTAAAAAAAATATTGCATAATAAAAAGCGGCGCTCCTAGACTGTAGGATTGAAATTGATTAAAAAATATTTTCAGACACTGCAAATTTTTTTTCTAAATTTTTCCTCTACCTTTCACGTCGCTGCTTTGTATGAATAAATTAAAGAATATAAAAAACGCAGCATATTTTTTATGCATATTCATTGCTTGCCATATTTTTCTCTCACATCTGTATATATTTGCATCTCTACATGTAGGGCGGCCATATAAGCCGCGCATACTACCATTCGGAAGGCCAGGGTTTGAATACTGATACGATAAACAAAATTATAGAAAATTTATTTTCGAATTACGTTCGCCACACGGCAGGGAGCATCATGCCGTCCAAGTATGGGGTGGAGCTCGGCCGAAACTTGCTTCAGCGGTTACTTAGCGCCATCTATATATACTCTATTTGCGTTGCCTTCGTGCCTAAATACTTTTCAAAAGCGTTGACTCCACGTCCGACTAATAAAATAAATGTGCCAATAAAAATGGCTTCCATTAGAGGTTAGCATGCGACGAGCGAGTGTTGAAGCTTTTGAATATTTTTCTCTTTGACGTTTGCCACTGTGAAGGATTTTGCATTGAGGAATAAAGAAAAGTCAGAAGTTTTAATAAATTTCACGTCTTCTGCAGCGCACAGCAAATACACAAAGTTTGCTGATGGTCATGCAGCTCAAAATACCAGAATTTATTGTTTTATTGTAATTAATTTTATTTAATTTTTTCATTTACAATATATTAGTTTTATTTTAATTACATTTTTTTATTCTATTTAATTAAATTTAATTTTAATTTACATAATATTACCTTATTTTATTTAATTTAGTTTTATTTATGTTATTTTATTAATTATAATGTAATTTTGTTTTATTTTATTTTATTCTATTTTAATTTTTTTTATTTAGTTAATTAAATTTAATTTAAATTTACATATTACTTTATATTATTCAATTTTGTTTCATTTATTTTAATTTAGATTTAATGTATGTTATTTTATTAATTATAATTTTATTTTATTTTATGTTATTTTATTCTATTTTTTTCTTATTTTACATTATTTTATTTAATTGCATTTTATTTTATACTATTTTATTTTATATTATTTTATTTTGTTTAACTTTATTTAATTTTTTTTTGGGTTTTAGTTCTATGGAGTTTACTTCTGTGGAAAATAAAGAAAATAAGATAAAAATGAAAAAGTCTATGAAATGAAAAATGGATTAATTAAAATAAAGTAAAACTAATTCAATAAAATTAAATAAATGCTTTTTCAGGTTATTGTTATATTACATTGTTCTTGGGTTTTAGTTCTATGGAGCTGTATCAGACCATATATGTTTTGAAAGTACAAAAATAACCTGAAAAAGCATTTATTTAATTTTATTGAATTTATTTTTCTTTACTTTAATTAATGCTTTTTTAGTCCACTTCATTTATTTTTTTATCTTATTTTCTTTACTTTTTATATTATTTTATTTTGCTTTATCTTAATATATTTTATTTTATTTTTCTTATTCTTTTATGTTTTGTTTATTTTAATTCATTTTTATTAAGATTTTTTTAATTTAATTAAATTATACTCTTGTTTTACATGGATTTATTTAGTTTAATTTTTTTATTTTATTAAATTTTATTTAATACAATTTTATTTTATTTAAGTTTAGTTTATTTAGCTTTATTTTATATCATTTTTTTATCTTATTCTGTTTTATCTTATTTCCATTTATTTCATTAAAAATATTTTTTTTTTAGTTTATTTTATTTTATTTTATTTTATTTTATTTTATTTTATTTTATTTTATTTTATTTTATTTTTTTTTATTTTATTTTATTTTATTTCATTTTATTTTATTTTATTTTATTTTATTTTATTTTATTTTATTTTATTTTATTTTATTTTATTTTATTTTATTTTATTTTATTTTATTTTATTTTATTTTATTTTATTTTATTTTATTTTATTTTATTTTATTTTATTTTATTTTATTTTATTTTATTTTATTTTATTTTATTTTATTTTATTTTATTTGATTTTATTTGATTTTATTTGATTTTATTTGATTTTATTTGATTTTATTTGATTTTATTTGATTTTATTTGATTTTATTTGATTTTATTTGATTTTATTTGATTTTATTTGATTTTATTTGATTTTATTTGATTTTATTTGATTTTATTTTATTTTATTTTATTTTATTTTATTTTATTTTATTTTATTTTATTTTATTTTATTTTATTTTATTTTATTTTATTTTATTTTATTTTATTTTATTTTATTTTATTTTATTTTATTTTATTTTATTTTATTTTATTTTATTTTATTTTATTTTATTTTATTTTATTTTATTTTATTTTATTTCAATTTATTTTATTTTATTTTATTTTACTTATTTTATTTTATTTTATTTTATTTTATTTTATTTTATTTTATTTTATTTTATTTTATTTTATTTTATTTTATTTTATTTTATTTTATTTTATTTTATTTTGTTTTATTTTATTTTATTTTATTTTATTTTATTTTATTTTATTTTATTTTATTTTATTTTATTTTATTTTATTTTATTTTATTTTATTTTATTTTATTTTATTTTATTTTATTTTATTTTACTTTATTTTATTTTATATAATTTTATTTTATATAATTTTATGTTATTTTATGTTATTTTATTTTATTTTATTTTATTTTATTTTATATTATTTTATTTTATTTTATTTTATTTCAATTTATTTTATTTTATTTTGTTATATTTTAGTTAATTGTATTTTTTGTTCTGTTTTGTTTTATTCATTTAATATCATACTTATATAACTTTTTTAATTTTTTTAATTTATTCTATTTTATTTTTCACAATTTAATTTAATTTATTTATTTTTAAATTTAAATTTATTTTTTTTAAGTATAATTTATTTAGCTTTATTTTATTCTGTTTTAGGTAATTCCCATTTATTTTATTAAAAATATCTTTCTTTAGTTTATTTTATTTTTTTTTTTTTATTTACCATAATTTTATTTTTATTTTCAATTTAAAAGCAAACAAATTTCAAATTTATTCCTTCACAATAAGTAATAATATTCACACAGATCTGAATCACGCTTAACTATTTTTGTGTGCATGTTTTTGCCTTATTGAATTACTGACTTTATTGTTGTTATGTCAAAGAGGTAACAGCTGTTGAAAATGTTGCACATAAGGCATAAATTCTCGAGTTGCCTGAAATGTGCTATGAACAGACACAACTACATACATATATAGAGATTTGCCTGTTTGCTTTCTAGTGACTGATTACAACAAACAAATAATTTCAACTCTTTCGGTTTCACATCATTTAAGCGACTGGCAAACTAATAACCCGAGAGCTGGAGATGGTATGAGCTGAGTGTAGTGGTTGCAAAAAGCAACTGGTCATTTGTCAATGTTTGTACGATTGGGTGTAGGTGTGTGTGTGTGTGTGTCAATATCACTGTATGTACCATATATACTGAAAAAGTTCTCTTCATTTGAAATATTGTGACAATATGCCTGATTGCATTGAGAAATGTTGTCGCCAATATCCAACTGTGGCATACAATTGAAACAGGCACAAAAACAATAATAACAACAACAAAACATATTCGCAGTATGTACTTTACTTTAAAGCGAGTGAGTGAGAGGAATTTTTCTTGAGCCGCTTTGGGATATGTACAGTATAAGTATGTACATATGTATATGACTGTGCTTGAAAACATGTTTATGTATGTATGTATTGTATGTATATGTTGTTGTACTATTGTTATATTATTTTGCAGCAGCGATAATCTAAAACTGTCATATCCGCTGGTGATTTGTTGGAAATTTATTGCTGTGATAACAATGAAAATATTACGTGGATTTGAGTTGTAAATATGTATGCAGGAGATATAGTGCGATATAGAAAATTTATTTACTGTTACTCTTTCATAAATTATAGCAACATAATGGCGTAGGAAAAGAAAAATTTATTTAACTTGCGAGAATACTTAATTTTAATTACCGAATTAAGGTCTAATTAACACTTTTGCGTATTCAAACAAAAAACGCCGCAAATTTGTACCGCAATTTCCATATAAATTGTGTATTTTTGAACGCGTATGCAATAGTTGGAAAAAATTGTTTGAGGAATTTCCACGCAATGAAGTTTATTTGTTTCATTGCGCTTTTGTTATTTCCAAACGCCATCAGTGCATTGGAAACCACACCACAAGACTTCCTGCACTCGATTGAACAGATTATCGAAGGCATTATCGCGAGTGCGCCGGGTCCTTTAAGACCAAACTATGTTTTCAAGGTTATAAAGAATATAATAACCGGTGTGCCGTCACAAATTGCAAGCGGATTGGCTAACACCCTTTGTAAGTGCTACGATTTCGGACAGATTATTTTTTTTTAATATGAGAAAATATCTTTTTTAAATTTAGTTCTAATTTTTAATTTCAAATTCAAAAGGTTCAGCAGTAATAGCCAAGAGCAAGGACCAAACTCCCGACAAATATGAGCTCACTCTGCAGGATATCAAATTCCAATTTCGTACTGCATGCGATAGGCGAGAGTATCCTATCGAAGATCCTTCTGGTCTAGCTGATGACACTGATTTTGATCCATCGAAGAAAACTGTTATATTTTCAACCGGTTGGACAACAACAGTGAACAACGAAAGGCATGAGGCTTTCTCTAAGGCATACTATTGTAGAGGAGATACTAATTTATTTATTTATTTATTTATTTAAAAGAGAAACAATTATTAATAATTATTCCACTTACAAACTAAAGCACTGGCTGCCAGGGCCTTCTGCTTATTTTAAAGCTAATGTTAAAGTGTTATACAATGTAAGGTTATTAAAGTATCAATATTATAAATGATTTCGTAACTGTAGGGGAGCTGGCAGCATATGGCGCACCAGCAACTTTCACTAGGTAAGGGTAAGCTTCAATGGATTTTTAATACTGCTAAATTTAGTTTTTATGTTTATATTTAATAAATTGAATTTGGCGAAAAATTTATTAAACTCTTTTATATTATTTTGTCTTTTTTTATTGCTTTTATTTTATTACACTTTAGTTTCTTCTAACTTAAATTATTTCATTTTATTTTATTTTTAAATAATTTAATATTATTTTGTTTTATTTTTTATTTTTATTAAATTAGGTTAAGCTTGGTTTATTTAAATTAAATTAACTTTGATTGGTTTTAATTCATTTAATGTTCTTATTTTTGATTAACTTTTTAATTTATTTTATTTTATGTTAATTAATTTGGTTTACTTTATTCAATTTTATTTTATTTTATTATATTTCGCTTTATTTTATTTCATTAAATTTTTTTACTTTATTTTATTATAGTTCACTTTGTTTAATTTATATAATGTAATTTAATTTAATTTATATTTAATTTCACTAACTTAATTCAATATTAACTTATTTTATTTTATTATCTTATGTTTATTTATTTTTATAATTTTAGTTTATCTAATTTAATTTTATTACATTATGTTATAATTTATTTAATTTATTCATATCCTCACCTTAACTATTTTATTTGTGTTTCGTTTCGCTATATGCTTCTTTGCATCTATTTTTTGGTTTTGCTTTATTTTATTTTATTTTTATTTTTTTTTCATTCAACGAATGCAAAGCGCCAATTATATACATACATATACTTCATTTCCTTTTTTATTTTATTTTATTTTTTTCATTATTTTTTATTTAATTTCATTTTATTTATGAAATGCAATGAAACATTTTTTTTTCTTGTATGATTTTTATCTCATTTTATCTTATTTCATTTTATTTTATATCATTTTTTTATTAATTTATTTTATTTTATTTTATTTTATTTTAATTTATTTTATTTTATTTTATTTTATTTTATTTTATTTTATTTTATTTTATTTTATTTTATTTTATTTTATTATCTTTTATTTTATTTTATTTTATTTTATTTTATTTTATTTTATTTTATTTTGTTTCACCTTATTTTATTTTACTTTATTTTATTTCATTTTATTTTATTTTATATTATTTAATTTTATTTTATTTTATTTTTTTATTTTATTTTAATTTATTTTATTTTATTTGATTTTATTTGTTTTTATTTTATTTCATTTAATATTATTTTATTTTATTTTATTTTGTTTTATTTTGTTTCACCTTATTTTATTTTACTTTATTTTATTTTATTTTATTTTATTTTATTTTATTTTATTTTATTTTATTTTATTTTATTTTATTTTATTTTATTTTATTTTATTTTATTTTATTTTATTTTATTTTATTTTATTTTATTTTATTTTATTTTATTTTATTTTATTTTATTTTATTTTATTTTATTTTATTTTATTTTATTTTATTTTATTTTATTTTATTTTATTTTATTTTATTTTATTTTATTTTATTTTATTTTATTTTATTTTATTTTATTTTATTTTATTTTATTTTATTTTATTATATTTTATTTTATTTTATTTTATTTTATTTTATTTTATTTTATTTTATTTTATTTTATTTTATTTTATTTTATTTTATTTTATTTTATTTTATTTTATTTTATTTTATTTTATTTTATTTTATTTTATTTTATTTTATTTTAATTTATTTTATTTTATTTTATATTACTTTATTTTATTTTGCTTTATTTTATTTGATTTTATTTTATTTTATTTTATTTAATATTATTTTATTTTATTTTATTTCATTTTAAGTTATTTATTTTATTGTTTTCATTTTACTTTTTTTTCTTTGTATATTTTATTTTATTTGATTTGCTTTTCATGTCCGCAGTTTGAAGCCACTGTGAGTAGATTGTAATCATATGCCAGTCAGCTAAGTTTTTTGCATTTCCATTTGCAAATATGAATATTATCTTCCTAATGAAAATTATACAGCACTACACACGGTGATAATTTTGCTTTGAATTTTTTTTGTACATGTATGTATATCTTTATAACTCTAAAAGCTACAGGCAACCGCCTATACAAAAAAATCAACTTCTATCTGTGACCAATAACAAACAACAAAAACAAAAACTTTCCAATGCATATTTATTATTTTTTTTTTTGTGTAGTTACCACTGCGATTTTAGTTGTCAGCTTCCTAAATTTGACCACCAAAAGTTTCTAGTTTTAATCATATGTGATATTTGTGAAGGGTATTGTGTCCTTATAATTAGCGAATTATGAATTTCTTCAGCAGTTTCTTCTTCTAACCTCCGTCTTCCCTCCTTTCGCCCACATTCGATTGCAATGCAAGTGAAAGTAACTTGAACTTGAGTGTTTGTTTTGTGTAAATGAGTCTTCCTTTGAACTTGTATGCACACACATATACTCGCATATCTACAGACCTATTACCCTTCTCCCGCTTGCTTTCACACTCGTGTTTATTTGTTTATTTAACAATACGTGAAGTGTAAATTTACAATCTTCACGTTTGCTTTTTGTATGTGAAACTGAAGGACTTTTCGTTAGGTTGACGCTGATGCTGCCACTTTTTCTTCTTTCCTTACCCGTGCTGACAAGTTGCTGTTGTTGTTTTTGCTGTAGTGATACGTGAACTTATTACTTTCCAGATATACGTGCTTGGGGAACATCCGGTTTACTATACCTGCACATAATTATATACATGTGTACATACATTATGCATGTTTGTGGAGCAACCTTTCGCCGCTAAAATCAGTTAAAATACGATGAAATTAAATTTACATAAAAACCATGCTCAAATACGGAAATAAATTAAATAGAAAATAAATAAAAGTGCAAATGGGTTTTGTTCTTTGGTTTTATCTCTCTCTTTCTCTCTCATCCACCACCTTCCTCCCTCGGCTTTAATTGCTTCTTTTTCTACCGTTTTATTATAATTTCTTCAACACAACCGCTTCAGCGCGTGGTTCACCTGTTGGCTTACATATGCATGAATTCAGTTGATTGCTACCGTTATTTGTTTTTGTTTTTTTTTTTTTTTTGTTGTTTAAATTTGGTTTTGTTGTGGAAGCGATTCCTGTCTGCGGTATACCTCGATGGTCGCCAAACGTAATGCATTGTCAAAGTTTTTTAAGTAAATAGCACGAAAGACCGTGCAGCGGTAACGTGAATGCCGAACGGAGCAAAATGAAATGAGATGAGATGAGATGAGATGAGATGAGATGAGATGAGATGAGATGAGATGAGATGAGATGAGATGAGATGAGATGAGATGAGATGAGATGAGATGAGATGAGATGAGATGAGATGAGATGAGATGAGATGAGATGAGATGAGATGAGATGAGATGAGATGAGATGAGATGAGATGAGATGAGATGAGATGAGATGAGATGAGATGAGATGAGATGAGATGAGATGAGATGAGATGAGATGAGATGAGAAGAAATGAGATGAGATGAGATGAGATGAGATGAGATGAGATCAGATAAAATGAGTTGAGAACAGACGAGATGAGGCGGGGTGATGATGCCTCGAAATATTAAAGCGCTATTATTCCCAAATAATAAGCTCTAAAGGCGCTTTGTTGTTAGAAAATAATTCATAATACCACATAATTTTTTAATTATTGTTTTAAAATAACTTTGAGGATAGCCTCAGTAGTGATTTTTACGAATTTTATATTTTCAACTACTTTTAATTGTACTACTATACTATTACATACACTGTCTCCAACTTTTATTTAAACTTTAATTTAATAACCTCTCCGCTATAAAGTACTTTTCTACTACTATTTTATTACTATAAATATAGTACGATCGCCTACCAACTCAGCACTGATTGAATTTACTTAGTGATTAAATGTTTCATATTGCTTTGACGTCATCGAGGGCAAGTGTAAGAAATATTTTTACTACTCAGACACGTTTCGAAATTTCGTAAAACAAAGGTTTTTCGTGCACTATTTTATTAACCCCAGCTCGTGTTGTTCCAAAAGGTGGAAAAAAATAAAAATTAGCGAGACCAAAAACAATATAAAAGTTCGAACACACCAAGAGCTCACTTCAGACAACACATCAAGTCTAAAAAGGTTTGGTGTCCGCCTACTTCGCAATTGATAAATTAGAAAGAAAAAATAAGTGAAATGAACTTTTCTTACTTCGTGCGTTTCTCGGTTTTGCTATTAATAGGCAGCAGCCTTATAATATCTTCGAACGCAGGCACCGGGGGTTCTTTATTTTTGAAAGCCAAGGATTTGTTAAACAAAGCTTGCGGGCACCTGGGAAAAATTTGTTACAGTGGAGCAAAAACTGTTTCAAAAGTGGGCAACACAGCTTGTAAGTGCTTATTAGAAAAAAATAATTAAATTGAAATAAAATAAGAACGGTAAGTTCATTGATTGAAATCAAATAAATCAAGATAAAATAGAAGAAATAATTCAAAAAATTTTAAATTAAATTAGATTAAAAAAAATTAATTAATTCAAATTAAGTTAAATAAATTAGCTTATATAATATAAAATTAAAAATAATAATTTAAACTAAAATAAAATATTTTAAATTAAAATAAAATAAGATAATGTAAAGAAATAAAATTTAGTTAAATTAAAAAATAAGAAAAATTAACTAAAATAAATAATACAAACTAATATAGAATTAAATACATCAAAATTATTGTTATTATTGTTACTATTATTATTATATTAATTAATATATTAATATAAAATAAAATAAAAGAGAGAAAAAAAAACAAAGTTACATGAATTATTATAAACTAAATTTAAAAAAAAAAAACAACTGAAATGAAAAAAATTTAAGAACAGAAAATAAAAGAAAAGAACAAAATAAAATGCAAAAATTTAGGAAAATAGAAAAATAGAAAAAAGAGTAGAGACAGCATCTTAAAGGAAAAGGAAAAAAAAAGAGAAGACAAGAAAAACTGTATACATAAGGAAAGATTTAAAAATAAAAAAAAAAATAAATAAAAGTGAGAAATAAGAAAATATAATTAAATAAAATGAAATAAAATAAATTAGTAAAAATAATGTTAAATAAAAATAATATACAATAAAATAAAACAAAATTGAAATAAAATAAATTAGTAAAAATAATGTACAATAAAAATAATATACAAAAAAAATTAAAAACAAAAAATTAAAATAAAATAAAGTAAATGAAAAAAAAAAAATTAATTACATAACATAAAATTAAACTGAAAAAAATAGGATATTATTACAATATATGAATTAAAATAAATTAGAATACATGAAATATAATAGATTATAATAAAACAAAATAAATAAGGATATACAATTAATATAAACTAAAACAGTATGAAATGTAATAATTTAAAAAAATTGAAATGAAATAATATAATAATAAATAAACTAAACTAAAATGAATGGCTGACATCGAAAAGTTATAGAAAATTAATTGAAATTAAAATTACATTAAGCTAAAATAAAAATAAAATAAAACATTAAGATAAAATTATGTAAAAGAAAATAAAATAAAGTAAAATAAATTAAAATAACATAACATGAAAAAAATAATAAATTTAATTGAAATGAGATTACTTAAGCAAATTAAGATAAGGCAAAATATGAAAATAATTCCAAAATTATAATAAAGTAAGTTAGAAATAATAATAATTTAAAAAATAAAGAAATGGAGAAAACATTATATTAAGTATTTTAAATTTCGCTTTTCATGTTCTAGGTAATGCATTCCTTGGTGGACTCAAGAGGCTGATGCCATCGAAATATATACCACAAATGAGTAAAATAAATATACAATTCCGTTCAAATTGTCAAAAGCGTTCGTATCCCCTTACGAATCTTGCTGGACTGGCAGCTGATAGGAATTTCAACCGTAACAAGAAGACAGTTATTTTTGTAACCGGCTGGACTACGACAATAGATAGTGCGCAACAAGATGTTCTGGAGAAGGCGTTTAATTGTCGTGGTGATACCAATTACTTGGTAAGAATGAGAATATAAATCAATTCAAAATTTTAATTTCACTACTTTAATTTTATAATTAACTCAATTTTAAATTCTCAAACTCCACACAACATAGGCACTTGATGATAGCAACTATTTGGACACACTCTACAGCTGGTCATCACAAAATACCGACGTCATAGGCGGTTTTCTTGCGGAGGGCATTAAAAGTCTCAGCTCAATCATCAACATCCAAAACCTACAATTGATCGGTCACAGTTTGGGCGCACAAATTGTAGGCTCGGCAGCGCGTCACTATTATAAGCTGACTGGAAGACTACTGCCGCACATAACAGGCTTGGATCCCGCATTACCCTGCTTCAACTTGAATAAGAAATTGATTACAATCTCGTCTGGTGACGCGGCCTTCGTGGATATTATACATACCGATCCCGGTATTTTAGGCCAAGAACTGCCAATTGGTCATGTGGATTTCTTCTTCGGTAAAGGACCAATTCAAGTTGGTTGCACAGAAATTAGTTGTTCGCATAGCAGGGCCATTTCTTACTACGCTGAAACGGTTTATCCAAACAATGTGAACGATTTCTATGGTCAGCGTTGTACAGGTTTTGACATAAATCGGTGCAATAATGGCAATTGGGTTGTGATGGGCTATGGTATGAGTTTCAGTACAAGAGGACAATATTTGGTCGAAGCAAATGCTAATCCACCGTATGGTAAAAGTGCTGGTAGGGCTTATACTGATCCCACCAGTTCCACTTGTGGTAGATGTTAGATGGTAACACAAAATATAATAAAGAAAATTTAGCAAGCATAAATTTGTAAATGTGTTTATTAAAAAAAACTACTTATAATGGCTAAGGCTGACACCCTTTGGTAAGTCATGAGCATAATG
>JAWMAG010000008.1:16752500-16755000 GCA_037013455.1 Ceratitis rosa | reverse complement strand
TATTTAATTATAAATTTTTTTTTTATTTATTTTATTTAACCTTTTTTAATTTAGTTCATTTTATTTTTTGTAATTTTTTATTTGAGTTTAGCTTGTTTATTTTAATTTTGGTTTGATCTACTTTTTATTATTTTAAATTATTTTATTTTATTTTTTGTATTTGATTTTGTTTTAGTCACCTTGTTCATTTTAATTATTTTTAATTTATAAAATTTTATTTAAATTGTTTTTTTTTTTAATTTGATTGTTTTACTTTATTTTATTTTATTTCCTTTCTTTTATTTTTTTTATCAATGCTGTTTAATATTATTATATTTAAATTGGTAACATTTATTTTAGTTTTATTTTATGTATTCTTTAATTTTTATATTTTAGTTTTGTTTTATTTATTAATTTTTTATTTTAATGCATTTCATTTTTTTTTTTGGTTGTGTGATTTTCTTTTTTTTTGATTATAGCAAAAAATATGACAGACAAATAAATAATTTTTAAATTTATGTCTCAATCTGCTTTTCATTTTGCTACACTGTCAGTCAGTCATATTTAGTTGTATTTGTTTGCATGACATGACTATATCGCATTGCATCCTTCATTGTTCGAGCTCGTCCACAAGTCAAGGCAGAAGCAACGTGCTGCCATCAAAACTATTTCTGGTATGCCAGCCTGCCATACCAGCTGGTCAAATACGAGTATATGCGAACAGTCACAGCTGTGGTTTAGACAGTCCGGTCAACCGACGACTAAAGGGGGAGTAGATGGCTCTTCCTTTCACGCGGTCAACGTTTGAGTTAGTCATTAAATCAGTCAGATGAGCAGCCCCTTCTAGGAGAATTCAGTCACCAGCGCAGCCATGCACGCAGGCACACATTCACTCACGCACACACACACACTCGCTCACAAATGAAGCCAAGTATCTCGTGTCCGTTTAAAGCATTTATTGTTAAATAATATAAAAAAAAAGTAAAACTAAAATAAAATAAAATAAATATATTAGCAAAAAAAAATTAATGAAATTAAATAAAATAGAATCGTTAGTAAATAAAATAAATAAAAAAATAAAAAAAATGAAATGAAATAGTTTAATATAATTTAAAATAAAATAAATAAAATATAATAAAATTATTTATTTATTAGGTAAATTTAATTAAATGAAAAATGGTGCACAAAAATTTCACTTTAAATAAATTTAAAAAAATGAACTAATTAAAATGAGACGAAATAAATCAAAAATAGATGAAAAAATTTGTAAAAAAAAAAAATAAAAATCACATAAAACGTAAAATAGTAATTGTAGAAGATTAAAGTCAACTTATGTCTTTTAAGCCGCTTGAAAGTTTCAACAAAAACCTACTTAATTTTAATTACCCAATTAAGATAAGCTTTCTAATTAACACTTTTGCGTATTCAAACAAAAAACGCCGCAAATTTGTATAGCAATTTCCATATAAATTGTGTATTTTTGAACGCGTATGCAATAGTTGGAAAAAATTGTTTGGGGAATTTCTATGCAATGAAGTTTATTTGTTTCATTGCGCTTTTGTTATTTCCAAACGCCATCAGTGCATTGGAAGCCACACCACAAGATTTCCTGCACTCGATTGAACAGATTGTCGAAGGCATTATCGCGAGTGCGCCGGGTCCTTTGAGACCAAACTATGTTTTCAAGGTTATAAAGAATATAATAACCGGTGTGCCGTCACAAATTGCAAACGGATTGGCTAACACCCTTTGTAAGTGCTACGATTTGATTAATATGAGACAATATCGTTTTTAAATTTAGTTATAATTTTTAATTTCAAATTCAAAAGGTTCAGCGGTAATAGCCAAGAGCAAGGACCAAACTCCTGACAAATATGAGCCCACTCTGCAGGATATCAAATTCCAATTTCGTACTGCATGCGATAGGCGAGAGTATCCTATCGAAGATCCTTCTGGTCTAGCTGATGACACTGATTTTGATCCATCGAAGAAAACTGTTATATTTTCAACCGGTTGGACAACAACAGTGAATAACGAAAGGCATGACGCTTTCTCTAAGGCATACAATTGTAGAGGAGATACTAATTATTTGGTGAAAAGCTTACAACCTTTTTTTAATTTTTCTAATTAAATAATCATCCACCTCTCTTACCAGGCACTGGATGTAGGAGATTATATCAACACACTCTACGTTTGGTCCGCACAGAATACCGACAAAATAGGTCAATACCTTGCGGAAGGCATACAACACTTGGAATCAATCATAAATATTACAAATTTACATTTAATTGGTCATAGTTTGGGCGCACAAATAATGGGTTCCGCAGCGCGTTACTACTATGAATCCACTGGTGTGGCGTTGCCCTATGTGACCGGTATAGATCCAGCTTTTCCTTGTTTCAACGAAGGCGAGGATCTCACTACAATTTCACTAAGTGATGCAGACTTCGTCGATATCATCCACACAGATCCCGGTGTTTCTGGCCAATACCTAGCATTTGGACACGCCGATTTCTATGTT
>JAWMAG010000008.1:16737500-16747500 GCA_037013455.1 Ceratitis rosa | reverse complement strand
ATGAAATTAAATTTACATAAAATCCATGCTCAAATACGGAAATGAATTAAATAGAAAATAAATAAAAGCGCAAAGGGGGTTTGTTCTTTGGTTTTATCTCTCACTTTCTCTCTCATCCACCACCTTCCTCCCTCTGCTTTAATTGCTTCTTTTTCTACCGTTTTATTATAATTCCTTTAACATAACCGCTTCAGCGCGTGGTTCACCTGTTGGCTTACATATGCATGAATTCAGCTGATTGCTACGGTTATTTGGTTTTCGTTTTTTTTTTTGTTTAAATTTGGTTTTATTGTGGAAGCGATTCCTGTCTGCGATATACCTCGATAGTCGCCAAACTTAGTGCATTGTCAAAGTTTTTTAAGCAAATAGCACAAAAAGAAGACTGTGAAGCGGCTTACGTTGGTAACGTGAATGCCAAACGTACCAAAATGAATGAAGGACAGCTACCTGTGTGCATTAAACTCTCGTCGGGCGGTCTGATTTTCTACCATAACTTTGTATCTATGGGGAATTTTCACAATCGACTTTCACAGAAATACGCCTAAAACTATAAAGAATAATAACCTATAAAAAAAAAAAAAATCGATTTTTTGAAAATTCTGGACGTATGTAACCCCTTAACAAACGAGCCATGTCAGGAGAGACCAGATGATATTGGTAAAGGTTTCATCAGATTTGATGAGCTCAATTCAGATCAGTTTAGATGAGATGAGATGAGATGAGATCAGATAAAATGAGTTGAGAACAGACGAGATGAGGCGGGGTGATGATGCTTCGAAATATTAAAGCGCGATTATTTCCAAATAATAAGCTCTAAAGGCGCTTTGTTGTTAGAAAATAATTCATAATACCACATAATTTTTTAATTATTGTTTTTAAATAACTTTGAGGATAGCCTCAGTAATGCTTTTTACGAATTTTATATTTTCAACTACTTTTAATTGTACTACTATACTATTACATACACTGTCTCCAACTTTAATTTAAACTTCTATTTAATAACCTCTCCGCTATAAAGTACTTTTCTACTACTATTTTATTACTATAAATATAGTACGATCGCCTACCAACTCAGCACTGATTGAATTTACTTAGTGATTAAATTTTTCATATTGATTTGACGTCATCGAGGGCAAGTGTAAGAAATATTTTTACTACTCAGACACGTTTCGAAATTTCGTAAAACAAAGGTTTTTCGTGCACTATTTTATTAAATCCAGCTCGTGTTGTTCCAAATAATGAAAAAAATAAAAACTAGCGAGACCAAAAATAATATAAAAGTTCGAACACACCAAGAGCTCACTTCAGACAACACATCAAGTCTAAAAAGGTTTGGTGTCCGCCTACTTCGCAATTGATAAAAGTCCTAAATTAGAAAGAAAAAATAAGTGAAATGAACTTTTCTTACTTCGTGCGTTTCTCGGTTTTGCTATTAATAGGCAGCAGCCTTATAATATCTTCGAACGCAGGCACCGGGGGTTCTTTATTTTTGAAAGCCAAGGATCTCTTAAACAAAGCCTGCGGGCGCCTGGGAAAAATTTGTTACAGTGGAGCAAAAACTGTTTCAAAAGTGGGCAATATAGCTTGTAAGTGTTAAAGCAAGATAAAATAAAAAAAGCAATTCAAAAATTTTACATTAAATTAGATTAAAAAAAATTAACTTATTCAAATTAAGTTAAATAAATTAAATTATATAAAATAAAATAAAAAATAATAATTTATACTAAAATAAAATAATTTAAATTAAAATAAAATAAGATAATGTAAAGAAATAAAATTTAGTTAAATTAAAAAATTAGAAAAATTAACTAAAATAAATAATGCAAACTAATATAGAATTAAATATATCAAAATTATTATTATTATTATTATTACTTTTATTATTATATTAATTATTATATTAATATAAAAGAATATAAAAGAAAGAAATAAAAACAAAGTTACATGAATTAATATAAACTGAATTTAAAAAACAACGGAAATGAAAAAAATTTAAGAACAGAAAATAAAAGAAAAGAACAAAATAAAATGCAAAAATTTAGGAAAATAGAAAAATAGAAAATAGAAAAAAGAGTAGAGACAGCATCTTAAAGGAAAAGGAAAAAAAAGAGAAGACAAGAAAAAATATATACATAAGGAAAGATTTAAAAGTGAAAGAATAAAATAAATAAAAGTGAGAAATAAGAAAATATAATTAAATAAAATGAAATAAAATAAATTAGTAAAAATAATGTAAAATAAAAATAATATACAATATAATAAAACAAAATTGAAATAAAATAAATTAGTAAAAATAATGTACAATAAAAATAATATACAAAAAAAATTAAAAACAAAAAATTAAAAAAAAATAAAGTAAATGAAAAAAAAAATTAATTACATAATACAAAATTAAACTGAAAAAATAGGATATTATTACAATATATGAATTAAAATAAATTAGAATACATGAAATATAATAGATTATAATATAACAAAATAAATAAAGATATACAATTAATATAAACTAAAACAGTATGAAATGAAATAAATTAAAAAAATTAAAATGAAATAAGATAATAATAAATAAACTAAACTAAAATGAATGGCTGACATCGAAAAGTTATAGAAAATTAATTGAAATTAAAATTACATTAAGCTAAGATAAAAATGAAATAAAACAATAAGATAAAATAATATAAAAGAAAATAAAATAAAATAGATAAATTAGAATATCATAACATGAAAAAAATAATAAATTTAATTGAAATGAGATTACTTAAGCAAATTAAAATAAGGCAAAATATGAAAATAATTCCAAAATTATAATAAACTGTTATAAAGTAAGTTAGAAATAATAATAATTTAAAAAATTAAGAAATGGAGAAATCATTATATTAAGTATTTTAAATTTCGTTTCTCATTAGGTAATGCATTCCTTGGTGGTCTCAAGAGGCTGATGCCCTCGAAATATGTACCACAAATGAGTCAAATAAATATACAATTCCGTTCAAATTGTCAAAAGCGTTCGTATCCCCTTACGAATCTTGCTGGACTGGCAGCTGATAGGAATTTTAACCGTAACAAGAAGACAGTTATTTTTGTAACCGGCTGGACTACGACAATAGATAGTGCGCAACAAGACGTTCTGGCGAAGGCGTTTAATTGTCGCGGTGATACCAATTACTTGGTAAGAATGAGAATATAAATCAATTCAAAATTTTAATTTTATTATTTTAATTTTATAATTAACTCAATTTTAAAATCTTAAACTCCACACAACATAGGCACTTGATGATAGCAACTATTTGGACACACTCTACGGCTGGTCATCACAAAATACCGACGTCATAGGCGGTTTTCTTGCGGAGGGCATTAAAAGTCTCAGCTCAATCATCAACATCCAAAACCTACAATTGATCGGTCACAGTTTGGGCGCACAAATTGTAGGCTCGGCAGCGCGTCACTATTATAAGCTGACTGGAAGACTACTGCCGCACATAACAGGCTTGGATCCCGCATTACCCTGCTTCAACTTGAATAAGAATTTGCTTACAATCTCGTCTGGTGACGCGGCCTTCGTGGATATTATACATACCGATCCCGGTATTTTGGGCCAAGAACTGCCAATTGGTCATGTGGATTTCTTCTTCGGTAAAGGACCAATTCAAGTTGGTTGCACAGAAATTAGTTGTTCGCATAGCAGGGCCATTTCTTACTACGCTGAAACGGTTTATCCAAACAATGTGAACGATTTCTATGGTCAGCGTTGTACAGGTTTTGACGTAACGAAATGCAATAATGGCAATTGGGTTGTGTTGGGCTATGGTGTGAGTTTCAGTACAAGAGGACAATATTTGGTGGAAGTAAATGCTAATCCACCGTATGGTAAAAGTGCTGGTAGGGCTTATACTGATCCCACTAGTTCCACTTGTGGTAGATGTTAGATGGTAACACAAAATATAATAAAGAAAATTTAGTAAGCATAAATTTGTAAATGTGCTTATTAAAAAAAAACTACTCATAATGGCTAAGGCTGATGGTTGATGCATAAAATTGCTCGAGAACAACATCTTTTCCTAATCTGTTTTACAAAACTAAATGTTTCTGAACCAGAAAAAACGTTTCAAAATACAGATAGGTGCAACGATTATTACATATGATTTCTAGTTGGCGTCAATACCCTTGGTGGTTGCCTATACGAGCAATAACTCCCTGTCAGACAATAATATTTCGAATGCCTGTTAAAATTTAGCTCCTCTTTAACTGCCTTTTTAGTATGTGGCTGTTGAATTTAATAGGGGGCCAAGCACTGGCTATTAATTTTTTATTCTAGAGCGACATTTGTTTACAAACAGAAAACAACTGATTTAGAAGTTTACTTATTTTCTCTTACAATAATATATAAATATTTATAATGGAAAATAGACGGGTATTTTATATTTATGAGCTTGAATAAAGGTTTGAAGATTTGATTTTAATTTATTTTATTTTCTTTCAGCTTTTTTAATTTAATTTAATTTTATTTTTTTAAATTTATTTTATTTTATTTTATATAATATTGTTTTCTTTTACTTAATTTAATTTAACTTAATTTAATTTAAATTAAATTTGTTTATTTTATTTAATTTTATTTTGTTTTATTTTATTTTTATTTCATTTCTTCTCATTTCATTTCATTTATTTTATATTATTTTATTTTATTTTAATTTATTTTATTTTAGTTTATTTTATGTTACAGCATTTCTTTATGTTGTTTTTTTTTTTGCTCTTAATTAATTTATTTCATTTTCTGTTATATTATTTTATTTTTTAATATTATATGATATTACTATTTTATTTTAATTTAATAAATTTTGGTTTATTTATTTCATTTTTTTAGTCTATTTTATTTTATTTATTTTATGTTAATTTATTTATTTATATTATTTTAATTAGTTTATGGTATATATATACATTAAATATATATTATATTAAATATATATAATTAAATTTTAATGAGTTTGTTACTAACAAATTGTTTTAACACTAAAAACAGCACTGAGCCAGCTGTTGACAACGTGAGTGAGTTTGTTTACCTTGTTTATTGCCTTCTTTATCGGCAAACTGAAATGTGACTTCTTATCAATTTTAGTGTGCCTCTAAACTAACAAAAACTCATTAGTGATTTTTAATGACTTCCACATAAAAGCGAGCGCTAGTCGCTCGTAAATTCGCATGTCTGCCAAATCAGGCCTAGAGCCAAAACCGCCGCTTGAATATCTCAAGTATTGGGCGCTTTTGGCGCCCATCGGGTGCTAGTGCAGCTTTGAATGCCACAGAAACCATATTATGTTTTTAAGAGCATAGAAAATTTTGTGGCTGGTATTCCATTCAAAACTGCTGTGGGTACTGCCAATTCAATATGTAAGTATTATGGGTTGGCATTTTACACTTTTTATACCATATTTTCAGTTTTGAGCTATTGGATATTTATTATTCTTTATTTTAATTATTTAACAATTTTTTTTTATAAATTGCATATTGATCGCATGACAGCGATCACAGACATCAGCGACTTGCACTTGATTGGTCACAGTTGGGCGCAAAAATAATGGGTTCGACAGCACGTTACTATCGCAAAGAAACGAGTGGTAGGTTACTCTATATAAAAGGCTTGGATCTTGTCTTCCTGTGACGAGGGCGATCTTTTCACCACACTTTCGGCGAGTGATGTGCTGCCTTCGTCAATATCTCGGACCAGAGTGTTTTCTGTCAAACCAAACTCAGCGGTGCGGTGGATTTTGTTGTTGTCACTTATTATGTTGAATCGGTTAATCCAAATGTTGTTTAAAATTTTCCGGCAAAACGTGCTGAATGTGAATAGTGACGCTCCATATGGCAAGAATGCTCCAAGTGATTATACCAATGCGGAGGCGACAACTTGGGGTAATTGTAGTCAGTGGGTGTGGTAATGCATTCTCTTGCATATTTATATTTTATTTTCTGCGTATAAACACAAATACATATATACATACATACAAACTTGTAATATTATATCCAGAGGTGTCGGTTAATAAATTATATATTTAATGAAATAATGAAAAAATTTTTAGTGGGAAATGAAATTTCTAGTGAAATAGTGAAGAAACAATTAAATAAAATCATTTGGTTGAACTAGTCATCAACTAGTTACAAACGTGCTTGTTAGAGTTTTCAGGAAAAATGTTTGTTGTTAACAATTTGGTATAATTTCCATTTTTTTTTTATTATTTAACTGACCAATGACTAGTTATTTTGGACTGGTTATAATTTTTTTTTAATTTTCAGAAAAAGTGTTAATATTTTTACTTTCTTAAATTGATACTAGGATTTAACTAATTACAAACCGACTAGTTAAACTTTTGAGCAAATAAATTTATGTTTAGCAACCCGGTATAATTAATTATAATTTGTTTTATTCGTTAGCTACTCCACGCCTAGTTATTTTTGGACCAGTTTAATTTTTTTAAGGGGGAATAGTGAAGAATCAGTGAAATTAATTAAAATGTAAATAGTAATTGCTACAAGCTAGGTTCAGTACTTTGTTTTCTTATTCGCAAGAAACTTAAATAGACAGCACTGTAGTGCCATGTGGAAAAGTTTCGTCTTATTCTCGTAGAGTGATTTTGAAAGAGTTAAACAATACCAATTTTACAAATTATCTATAACTAATTACAAACTACCGGCAAGACTTTTAGGCAAATATTATACATTCATTGTTAGCAACCTGGTATGATTTTCATTTTTAACTGTTCCACAACTAGTTGAGTTAGGGCCAGTTGAATTTTTTTTATTAAGTGGAGTAATGAAAAATTAGTAAAAATAATAATAAAGTAGTGTATTACGAGCTTTACGGCCGTTAAATAAAAGTAAAAACCTTTGTTTTCCTTTTTTTGGTCCAAAATACCTACCAAAAATAATAATAGTTTACAAAGAAATTCACTTTTCGAAAAACATATTGTACTTTCCCTAAGCTTAGCATTGTCATTCTGGGCGCCATATTGATTTAACGAGTTAAATTTCTGATACTACTTTTTTTTGGACCAAACAGATTTTTGATTGTTTTTTTCGATTCCAAATGAACCAGTGCTATAAGTTCTGGAAACGTTAAATTTGTATCTTCATAAATCAAGAAAATTTAATTTACTATTGAAAAATCGATATTTTTATTTTAAATATTTTAATCAAAATGCTTGCGACTAGTTTAAATACACTCTTTTTACCGGTCAATTAAACTTCTCTGAGAAAAGTTAAAAAATAAATTAAAAAAATTAAATAAAGGGGAAAATTATATAGCAGAATGTAAAATAATTATTATTAGTTATTTTCTCTTAAGCTAAGGTTTTTAAACAAAAAACGGTTATTTACGAATTAAATTATCACTAATTGCGACTAGAACTTAACTAGTTATTTTAGGGTCATATGAATTTTGATATTAAAAATGATTTTCTTTATAATTTTGTTTTAGATAAAACGGTTATTTCTGAATTAAGTTGTCCCTGAATTCGACTAGTCCTCAACTAGTTCCTTTAGGAGCACATGTATGTTGATGATATGAAAAATTATTTTAGTAACTTTAACTTTCAGTATTTTTATATAACTTGAGAATCGAAAAAAATCAGACCCTATTTTGTAAGATTTATGGACCAAAGAATGACGAATTTACCAAGGAGATAAACTAGTTATAAATAAGTACATGTAAAGGTACTATAGTAATTATTGTTCACAATTTTGCTGAATATTTTAAAACAGAAACTTTTTTTATGGAAATAAATTATGACTAAATGAGACTACTCCTCAACTAGTTGCTTTAGGATCCCCCAAATTTTGATATTGAAAATTAATACTATAATTTTGACTGCCAGTAGTGCGATGAGCAACATTAAAAATTTAACTTACTTAAACTTAAAAAAATTAAAGACTTTAGTTTACCATTTCAAAATCAAGGACAAGCGGATCTACTGCCAACAAAGCTGTTAATTTCTATGTTCAAATTATATTTTGTATTAGACTATAAAACTGCTTTATGCTTACTCGCACATGCACAAATCAAAACTTACACATTCTTATATGTAACTTTGTATGCATATCTGTATGTTTTTGTTGTGAATATCTGCATTAAGGAAAAGTTGACACATTTTAACGCACACCAACATATAAATACTTTTATGGATACAAACATGGGTATACATATATATACCTATGAATGTATGCATATACTATATGTGTTGTGTCACCAATTTGTGGCAGCCGTCAATTGTCATGGCTTATGGCAACACGCAACCGACAACTCATGCATACATAAATAATTATTAGCATAGACAGACTGACTAGAGGGTGAAACTGTATTAATGTATATGCATATATGTATGTATGTAATTGTATATCTGCAATATAGTCATATAGTCGGAGTACATGCATAAAGTGTACAATAAAGTGCAACAGTGCGTATACGCAATCAACAGTATTGGTTGGCAGCAGACACATACACACACACACACACACTCTCTCTCTCGATGCTATATTTGTTTGTTAGCATTTTGCTGTTGCCTCAATGGTCTGCGTGCACTGCATTATGCGGTTTAATGCCACGCAAACACATACTAATACATATACTCACATGATGCGACACATATTCATACATACATATGCATGTATATATGTTTATGTATATACATATATATATATATATTTATGTATATAAACAGTCGTTGGCTCGTAACTATGTCGCCCAGAAGCGCTAATGTTTCTCTGCAAGGCGGGCTCTCCGACGTGTGGGTGCCCGGGTTACGCGTGAGCTTCATACACAACATACTCCTACATACATGTATATGTACATACGTACATTTATGTGTTTTTGTATATACGAGTATACGCTGCTTTATGGGCTGTATTTGCGTCTGCATTAACGTCTGGAGCCAAGATTATTGCATTACTTAAGTATGCAATGCAATGAGGCGCTTGCCTTGTCGACCTCTCAATGTATTAAAAAAAAAACGCGTTTGCACAGAGCAACGCCACCTCTTGCATTCCTATTTCCTCCACATGCACTTTAGTATTGACACAGCACTTTCGCTGTAATTTCTTTACAAAACGCATTAAATTATTTATTTGATTTTAACTTTATGCACTGCTTATA
This sequence comes from Ceratitis rosa, assembly GCA_037013455.1. NCBI lineage: Eukaryota > Metazoa > Arthropoda > Insecta > Diptera > Tephritidae > Ceratitis > Ceratitis rosa. Next base: position 16,738,361 of record JAWMAG010000008.1, on the reverse strand, counting down.
TGAGTACATTGCAGGTGGGTCTTGTGCTGGGAGACTGTTTAAGCGGAAATTGCAAAAAAGCAAAAAAAATTGTCCAAAAAATTCTATTGCTGTAAAAAGTTGGATAATTGCAATTTTGAAAAAAAAGTGCAAACTTGCAAAAAAAAAGTGCAAAATTGCAAAAAAGTGCAAAATTGCAAAAAAGTGCAAACTGCAAAAAACAGGTAAGAAAAGTTCAATAGAAGTACAAAATAATTTTAATAAATTTGAATATCGACAAAAATTAAATAAAAGTTTGCAAAATTGAAAAATGCAAAATTGCAAAAAATTCCAAAATGGAAGCGATATTCTCAAGATGCACAGAGTGTCTCAACTAAAATTAAAACTAAATTATGTGAAAATTCGCGAAATTGAAAAATGCAAGTTGGCAAATATAAATAGAATAAAATTGCAGAAACATAAAAGATGAAAATTGTTGTGATGCCAAAAAAGCGAAATTGCAAAATAATTACAAAATAGCATAAATTAAAAACAAACTGCCAAAAATCCCAAAAATGCCAAGAATGCAAAAATGTTAGAAAATTTGAAAATGCAAATCTGCAAAACAAAAAATGCAAAGTTGCAAAAAAGAAAATGCAAAATTTGTCAAACAAAGTTGCAAAAACGAAAACATGTTGCGGCATAATGCTATGTTTACAAGACAAAAGTAACGGAATTTTTATATAACAAAAAAGTTGTAAAATGGATGTAAAAATTTAAATATTTGCAAAATTGCAGAATAGTTGAGAAACGCAAAAAAGTTGCAAAGCTGCAAAAAGTAGCATAATCACAAAAGTGTCAAAAAGCCTTAGGAAAAACTGCAAACTAACAAAACATTTACAA